>CAUYON010056123.1:0-108289 GCA_963573935.1 Arctocebus calabarensis
AACTTAAATTTCACCTCAAAAAAAATCACAAGACAAAAGAGAAAGCAATGTCACTGTTATAAAATAAGATATTTCATGCAAAGTATGAAGAGTTAATTTCATGCAGAGTTAATACTTTGCATGAAATATCTTATTCTAACATTTCTTTATAGGAGGAATCTTCTATAATAGCTAGCTCACAATCCCTAGAAGGAGTTACTCTGGCCTGGGATTTCATGTTGCCAGGATTTTTCTTCTGATTCTTCTTCATGAGTGCTTTCTTATATATATTTCCTTACTCTAATTTTCCTTTCACTTCTTCTTGCTCTTTAAGTTACTGTACTGCTGACCTAAAGTTTTCATGAGTCCTTTTGGTACAAGACCAGAAGGATGAAAAGATTGAAGAGCAAGAAAGGAAAAAAGATTTAAAGAAGAGAAAAAACGGGGAGAGGAAGAAAGGGGGGTGAGTAAAAGGAAATATTGACAAACAGAAGAAAGACACTGAAAGAAAGAAACAGGAAGAAATATAGGTGTGTAGTAGGGTACTATGGCCCAAACTTAAAGACCCCTAACCTCCAGGGGTGCTGGATTGGGTGATTCCCTTGAGGTCAACACATCTTCGCCAGCCAGCTCAGACACAATACCCCACCTCCACCAGGTAGAGAGAAAAGACAAAAATACTGCAAATCAAACCAAAACAAATAAGCAAAGACCCTTATGGGATAAAATTAGGGGAAAAAAATAATAATAGGAACAGAAACACTAGCAAAAATGAAATTCTAATTGTTAAAGAAGGCGAAAATGGAAGATTGTATTTAAACTAGAATGGTGGGAAAAAAAAGAAAAAAAGTAAAGAAAAAATGTTGAAATTTAAAAAAAAAACTAAAAACAAAACCCCCAAAACCAAGAAACCAAAAAGTATATATATCTTGCTAAGTATTGACTGGGCAACAGGTGATCTTCTGAGGTATGACATGTTAATCACAATGTTGATACAGCTGTCTGAGATGGGGATTGGAGGCCCTTGCTGATTTCTCAGACCCTGCAGGCTTGGGAGCCCAAATGACTCCTCAGCCCACTCAAAAGACACTCCAAGCCATGAACTTTGGCCAAGTAGAAACTTTCCAGGGAAAACACTTATCCCTGGGATCTCTCCTGGCGTGGCTGCCTGCCTAACCATTGCGTCAAATTCAGTCTCTCTCTATGCCCCTGAGGGCCACAGCTGTTAATCTGCCGAACACGTGGATCTCTTCACTTGCCCAATGTCTCAATCCCCACCTTTGGGCAGCTCAGTCACTAGATTACTCGCCCAAGGTCTCCTGGCCGATCCCAGCACTGCAACATGGAAGGGCAGCCCACAGCTGAACAATATTAGCTCCTTTCTGGTTCAGTAGCTCAGTCTGTGGCCCCAGATATCAAAGTCATCTGCACACTGACCCCAAGGCAGTTCAATCGAATATCCAAGTCCAAAAATCCAAAACAGCCCCCAGGTAAGGCTTTTCCTGCTTTCAATCTCGCCATTGCTATGGTTACGGCTATAGACAGCCTCCAACCGAACAAACGCACCCACCTCCTGCCAGTTTTCCACCGCTTCTGTCCTCCTTGTGGGGTCCAGAAATCTCTCACTGACTTCCTGTATCACCAAAGGGAAGCCTCTGGGTGAAACCCACCAGCCAGAGATGCCTGGAGTCTTCTCTCCCCACTCTTGCTGCACCTGGCTGCACAGAAGCTGCTACTTGGCCCTCATCTTCAATCAGATAGAGCCAGCCAATTCTTTCTTATCCTTCAGAGATTCAGTCTTATACAGGATAAGGTAAGGTTTTGTCTTTTTCTTAATGCAATACAATAAGCCAAGTTACACAGGTTGAAAGAGCTCTTCTGCACAGGATGGGAAAAATTAATTCAGCTTGGGGATTGGGCAAGGTCTTCACAAAGGAAGTGGCATTTACCTGGGCCCCAGAGAGAAAGGATAGAGTTTTTCCAAATAAGGAAGGAAATGAGGTCAAGGCACCCTAAGTGGAGAACAGCAACTACTTCTGTGGAGTTGAAATGCATAAGGCACAGGAATAAAAACCAGGGGAGGAGCTGGAAAGGCAGAAGGGAGCTAGTGTGCAACTTTTATCACTATGACAGGCTAAGGAAATTAGATTTCATCCCAGAGTCATTGAGACACTGTGTTGAGTCTTGGAAGGATTTTAAGAGAATAGTGATATGATTGAACTTGTGCTTTGGAATGATAATTCTAGATGTGCTGTGGTGAGCAGATGACAAGGTGGGACCACTAAGAGTGTATAGTCAGGGTTGTCAGGAGTCTGTGCATGGCAGTCTGCCACGTGAGGAATGGTGGGTGCTTCCTCAAAGATGCAAAGGGGCTAGATTTGAGATAGACCTAATGACTAGTTACACACAATGGACCAGAAGGTCAGGGGCAGAGGACGGTGAAGATTTCTATGTGGGAGGCTGGCCACAAGAGGAGCATTCTGCCCTAAGCCATTCATTACTTCAGTAATGAAGTAAATCACAGATATAGGAAAGAACTACTGAGTCAACAATGCCTGGGTTAAAAATCATAATTCCATCATGCTCTAAGTGTGCAATCTGCCTAAGCTTTAACTTCCTTGTGTGTAAGATGAGGCTAACCTCACCTGTCAGGGCAGTTGAATGAACAATTTGAGACCACACGTGGGAAATAACTACATCGTTTTTGACCCATGGGATAGACTCTAAATAAATGCTAGTATCTTTCTTTCCTGTCATTGGTTCTCCCTGCCTGAGATTTCGCAGCCAGCCTCCATGGGCGTTGGAGTGAGATAATGCCCGAGCATTGCTTGGACACATCTGCTCTGCTATATAGAGGAATACAGGGGAGCAGTTAGGAGCAAGGCCTAAATGCCAGACGTTTAATCACAAAGACTGAGGCTACCTCATCTGTGAGACCTTTACGGGCACGTAAATATGCCACATCTTTAACACAACTGCAGAAATTCAATTTATTCTGAAGGAAAAAAACTTAAATTATTATCATATATTTCCACATGCAGGTTTAAAGAGGAATGCTGACTTTACCAGTAAACCACTCACTCTTCTGGCACATCAGCTAGAATTTTTGTATTCCTGTGAATGAGGCTTGAACTCTTGTAATTGGTAAATTTAACAAGTATTTTATTGAACATCTACAGGAAGTAGATTCTTAAGGGAAGAAATATTAAAGATTAGTCCTTCAAATTTTCATTACATGTTACATGATGTTTGGTTTCATATTAAAAAACAAGTTTCAGATTTCTTTTTCAGAATAATAATCAATGTCAGTGTATGATGTTTACGAGTATTTTTTAAGAACAGGGAAATTTTATCTGAAATCAGTGAGCTGTCTTAGCATTTCTTATTTTTTACTTTTTCCTGACCAGTTAATAAAATTGCAAGAAATATCATATAAAGACAATGAATTCAGGCATGCAATGAATATTGACTTGCATGTTTTTCGCTAACATTGGCTGACCTGTTAGGTCAATATGTTAAGAAATTTATTTAACAAGTCAATATAATTTATTTCAGCTTAGATTTAGATTGTTTTAAATATCTAGAATTTTTTATTTTTTAGAGATATAAAACTACTTACTGCCAGAGTATATTAGCATGTATGTTAAAATTTAAGTTCTTTGAGAATTAGAAACATCCTGCGAGATAATGGTTTCTTTCAAAATAATACAAGCAAATTTAAAATGACCCTTTGTCTTTCTCCCTTTCATTTCATGTGCCCTTATTTCCTTTAAAGAGCTATAATGTCTAGAAAGCTGTACAAACAATTAACCTAAATCATTCTGTAAGCGGTTCTATGAAATGCAAGAGTGCTTTTTTTCTTAAAGTCCAAATGTGTAACTCAGCTTACATGAGCATATAAGCATATTTTGCTTAAATTACATTTCCATCTGACAATATTAATTTCATCAAGGAAGCTTAGTATAAAATTAATTATAGCTATCATTTATGTTATTTCATCTTCCCCTTCCATTGAAGCTTCAATGAGAATCCATCAACTGAAGGGCATGATTCACATTTTAACAACAATAATAAAGAAAATAACCAAAACTACATTTTATCCCCCTCTGACTAGAATTCTGTGATGAAAGACTACTTTTTTAATGTCATCCAAAATGTAATAATATATAGCGAGGTTTCAGGAGACTTGCTTCCTGTGGATATAACAAGAGCACATCTAGTCACATTCTCCTGCTGACACAGAACAGTTCAGTTTCATTGACTTTGGTGAATAACCTCGTGACTGTTTGAGAACAAATTCCAAGAAAGAACTTGTACAAGCATTCAAATGCCACATTGTTGAGCATGAAGACAAGGACACCTACTTTTATTTATGCACCAATTCCAGAACTCTAAGATACATAAAGAAAATAACCTCCAAAATATAGAATTTTTCTTCCCTGCCCAACCTCCCATGAAAGTTCATGGCTGGCAATGGAGTAAATTCCTGTGAGAATTGATTCAGGTTGCTGGAAGCAACGTCAAAGCATACGTACTCAGACATCCAAGGAAGAGGAGAGAATTTCTAGAAATGACAGAAAGACATTCTGAGGTGTACAGAGATATGGATAATTGGGAGGAAATTTTCATACCCTCAGCTCTCATTTGTACTTTTTCCTGAAACCAATCAGTCTGAAAATCTGGGGAAGAATTGTCTCGGGTCTCTATTCCTCCCTCCACTTCCGTAATTGCCCTGTATTGTATACAGGTTTCCTTCTTCAAGAATAAAATGCTCACCTCTCACACTCCCTGAATTGACCTATGCTGCAAAAACTTCCAGGATGTGAAGAACAGGAAAATTCCACACAGCGGTGGAAATGCGGGCTCACTTGGTCACTCTACTCACGTGTTCACTGTACTGCAAAACTCAGAGGCCGAGTGATGACTGTTTTAACCTCATTTCTTCCACTCTCTAATTGTTGTCAACGAATAAAGAACTTCTGAGGGACAGCAACAAACGTGAGTACAAATGGAAAGAGTGTCACTTTATTTTACCTAGGTGACAACACATGGCAAGAGTCTCATTTCTATTGTATCCAAAAATTTTATAATAGGTATTTGTAAAACAAAACAGAATGTATGCTGGGAAACACCGATTTGCCGCAAAGCCAGCCTCTACGTTTCCATCATTCTCAGGAATAACAGTTTAGTGTCAAGATCTGGAATCAGGCACTTCTTACTCCCTGTCACCCACCCTCTACGTCTATCTGTGCACTCCAGCCCACCAGCTGCACTCTGGTGCAGCCTCAGTGACATCTCATATCACTCACTTTCTACCCCGGGACCTCTCTGCTGCTGCCTTGTGGGACACCACATTTCACACTTGCACAAACCTGTAAGTGAAGTAGGATTAATGCCCCAGAAGATGACCCTCGGCCCATAGGGGCAAGGGCTAGAGGAATAATACTCCTCTAACATACATATCCCTTGGGTAAACAGTTTTGAGGGACATTTCACATGATTCCTCAAAGGGGTCCAAGCAGAAATGAGCTGTAGTTGGCCACAGTGTTGACTCAGGACTCAGCTCACTAATATACCCAAGAGTCAGCTTTTCCTTCTCCCCTCACCCTTCCTGTCTCCCATGCCCATCCCTGGGGAGTCACTTCTCGGAAGAAGGCACCTGCATGCAACCCTTGTCTCAGAGGGAGCCCAGGCAGAGTATTATTGTTGCATACTTTGCATGATTTCAGAAGAAGAGGTCAAAATTTCTGTGATTACTTCTATAGAAGGACAGTGTATCTTTAAGTATAAAGAATGTATGATAACAAATAATATGATGTCTTATATTTTCTTATATTATTCACATAGGAAAAGGAAATATTTTCATTAACCTTTGCCAAACACTATTAGATGCTATAAATATATATTCATTTTTTCATTTGGGGCACAGATCTGCTGCTGCCTGCATTTGTCAACTACTTCTATGCTGCTATAGCCCATGTACTTTAGAGTTTAAGATTAAAAGAAAGACATTATGTTATAGATAACTACCATAAATCATGCACTGAGCAATAATGTTCAATGCATCTTTTAGTTGAGTATAATTTTTAATTTAATACATTTATAAGCCCTACAATTGATAATGGTCATATAGTTTTATTTAACTTTACAATTTTTCAATTTTTACACAAATATAACCTATAGTCCTAAAAATGTAATATACTCTTATATTTAGATGTCATATAAAATGTCTCCAAACTATATTCTAAGATATAATATCTTAAATTCTACAAAACAAGCTTTGTTTAATTAGAATTTTTTTTTTTTTTTTGCTGGCTCAAGTCTGTTGTAATTCTATCAGAAACATAATTACACAAAATAATTTTCCATTATAATTCTAACATAAATTAGAATTATAATAATTCTCACATAAATTAGTATTATAATTCTCAGGTGTTATGATTTTTAAAGATCTTTGAGATAACTTTCTAGAAAATTGAAATTTGGCATTGATATATAGATCTTTGTTCAAAACAATGGGGGAAAATTCCTAAAGTACAAAATGCTAAATTTTATGGGGTTATGACCTAGTTTTATGTCATCTTAATGCCATAAACAAGAGGCCTCTTAAGTTAAAGATTAGTAGGAAAAGTAGCTGATAAATTATACTAAGGACTTTTTTTTTTTTGAGACAGAGCCTCAAGCTGTTACCCTGGATAGAGTGCTGTGGCATCACAGCTCACAGCAACCTCCAACTCCTGGGCTCAAGCGAGTCTCTTGCCTCCACCTCCCAAGTAGCTGGGACCACAGGCACCCGCCACAACACCCAGCCATTTTTTGGTTGCAGCCATCATTGTTGTTTGGCGGGCCCGGGCTGGATTCGAACCCACCAGCTCAGGTATACGTGGCTGGCGCCTTAGCCCGTTGAGCCACAGGCGCCGAGCGGGTATACTAAGGACTTTTTAAAACACTTCCCAGATAATGGGAAATTAACTGATATTAATGACTGGAAAACAAATCCCCCATGATACAGAAGGCTTCTAACACTTGCATTTGATAAAATCACGTAAGGTCATAATGAGATCATCAGTTGATAAATAACTTAAATTTTTTTGATTCTAGGTTACTATATCTTCTGGCATAAAATTTATAAGAACTTTAAATAATTGAACGACATTCCTATATCAAAACTCCTGGTCCTACAATGATTTGTCACGAAATTACCTTAGTATTCACTTATAGATTAAGAAAGAAAGGAAGGGCTTGGCACCTGTGGCTCAGTGGCTGGGGTGCCAGCCACATACACTGGAGCTGGCAGGTTCGAATCCGGCCTGGACCTGCCGAACAACAATGACAACTGCAACCAAAAGAAGGCCGGGCATTTTGGCAGGCACCTGTAGTCCCAGATGCTTGGGAGGCAGAAGTAGGATAATTGCTTAGGCCCAGGAGTTTGGGGTTACTGTGGGCTGGGATGCCACAGTACTCTACCCACGGTGACAGCTTGAGACTTCGTCTCAAAAAAAAAAAGAAAGAAAGAAAGAATGAAAGAAAAAAGGAAGAGAGAAAGAAAGGAAGGAAGAGAGAGATGGAGTGAGGAAGAGAGAAGAGAGATAGGGAAGGAGGAGAAAATTAAAGTTGAACTCTGTTATATTCTAATGATAAGTAATACTTGCCTATAGATTTACAAACTAATTAGAAAAATCCATATTCATTCATCTCCGTAGGAGATGCATTTTCAGTAAGCTTTATATTTCATATTTAATAATTATAAAATGTGGTAATACATTTCTATGATTCTGATCAATTTTATACAAATGCACTACAAATTGTTAGCATTTACAAACTTACTATCAATGGTAATAGAAAGACTAATTTAAATTTATACACATACTTTTATTGTCATATAGTGCCTCTAAGAAGCAATTTCAGTGATCTAAGAAAGAGATGAGTAGATCTCAGATGGGTGCAACTTTAGATGCAGAAAAGAAGGGACAAGGCTCAGACATTTCTAAGAAGAACCTAAAGGCACGATGAAATTAGATAATACATTTATATGCTTGTGATCAGTTTTGTACAAATTCATTAAAATTGTTAGCATTTACAGACTTACACCATATATAGGATATGAGAAATGAAATCAAGAAAGGCAGCCAGAAGCGGGGGCTCACACTTATAATCCCAGCATTTGGGAGGCCGAGGCAGGTGGATTACCTGAGTTCATGGGTTCGAGACAAACCTGAGCCAAAGAAAGACCTCATCTCTAAAAATGGCCAGGTATTGTGACAAGCACCTGTAGTCCCAGCTACTTGGGAGGCTGAGGCAAGAGAATTGCTTAAGCCTCCGGAGTTTGAGGTTGCTGTGGGTATGACGCCACAGCACTCTACCCAGGGTGACAAGGTGAGACTCTGTTTAAACAGAAAAGAACAAAGTGAGACTCTGTCTCAAAAAGAAAAAAAGAAAAAAAAATCAATGAAGGCATCAAAAAACACTCAGAAATTTTGACTCTGGGTACCTGGCAGAACAATGATTTTAGTGATCCAATAATGATTAGGCCATTGCTTTTATGAGGCTAAGGTTTGTTAGGAAAGGTGAAGACCAGTGTTCCACATAGTCTTTTGTTTTTCTTTTTTTTAATTTTAATATATTTAAGGGGTACAAGTTGAATTTCATTACATGTCTGTACTGTATAGTGGTGAAGCCTAAGTGTTTAGCTAATACCCAAGTAACATATCTAGTACCCATAGATAATTTTTCACCCCTTATTCCCTCCCAATCTCCCTCTTTTTGAAGCTCCAATGTCCGTTACATCACTCTGCCACACAGCGTTAAAAATGCAGAAGGTGGGACAGGAGGGGGTGGCTGTCAAGAAGTCAGTCAGGCCAGAGGTAAGCTTCATATCACCTGACAGCTTTACATTCTTCCTCCAAACACTGGAGCAAGAATGGACCAAGCCAGGCAAGTTTGGACCTTGTAGCTAAGCTTTGTCTGTGCATATATAATGGTCTTCTCTGTGTTTAGATTATTAATGGCCTTTGATGTGACTTTAATTTAAAAGTAGTTAGGATTTTATTCTTGTCTTCACGGCACTCATTGATTAAAAACTTACACATCAACTGTTCCTATTTTTCACAGGAATCCTGCAGCTTAACTGTTCTAAAGAGAAGGTGTCAATTTTCTAAATCTGTCCAGCTATTCTGGGTAAAACTGCTCCCAAAGAGTTAAAATGCTAAGTCATAAGCTCTTCCCTGGTTTCAAAACTGACTCATCCTTCAACTCCAGACACGAAGAGTTCATGCTCTTTACCAACTTTGATGCTTTATAAAATGCAGTTTTTTATAGCTGTGCACATTTTTCTATGTAATTATAAACTATGTGACTTAAGTTTGAGATGCTTTTTTTCTTCTTCCAGAGATGTCCGCTAATGACCAACTTCCAAATCTGATTTTGTTGTTAAATATCTATTTTAAGTGACAACAACAGCATTTTAAGTTCACTTGGAATGATAAGTCAAAATTAAAACAATAAGATGGGTTAGTACAACTCTGACACTTTAGCCACTATAGTTTCATGTTGTTAGGAAAATTACATCCTAACATGTGTAATGGTCCATATTTTTATCTGCTTTTAATACTCTACTTTCCACGTTGCAAGTTCTTCTTCATAAATCTGTCTACTTGACAGGAGGTTAAGGTTCCAGCCATAATTTGTTTACTACCTTTGTTCTACATAAATTTAACATTGACCAAGGAAATTATCCTGACTCCTGCCTCTACCAAACTCCAAATATTACAATTTTTCATTATTTTTCAAATAGTACAATTTTTAAGCTACAGTAGCTAGATCATTTTGCTTTATTTCAAATTTCTCCAAAAAATTAAATTTATTCCTTGTTAGTAACAATGTCTCGAATGTTTTACCATTTCCTGTGATCCTACTTTGCTTAGACTTCCTCATGCCATTTCACTAATTCACTTACTTGTGCCTATATTTCTTCTAATATGCAGTGTAACTTCAATTCTCCCTCATTACTACGTATATTTTCCCCTATCATTTACCTCCCTCAAAGAGGAGGAAAGAGGAAGGAAGGGTGAGGGAGGGAGACAGATGGAATTGACAATGAGCACTGACATCTCTGTGTTCCTGGCATCCTTGGGCCACTCAAAGGTCCCTTCAGTTGTGTGTCCTTCAAACCAATTGTGTCCTATTTAGCCAAAGACATTTACTGATGACATCCATCCATACACATATTTCTCTCTTTAACATTGTTATAGGACAGAATTATGTCTTCTGAGCATTAGACTAGAACTAATAGAAAGGTGATATTTAAAATTATTACTTTTATCTTAAGCAAGTCAATCTTTCATGCAGTCTAGAGTATGCTAAAGTCCTATATATAAAGAATAGAGCCTTGCATGCCTTTACCAATACTACAAAAAAGTTTCTTGAGTTTTCAGTATTATTTTAGGAATGTGGAAGCATAGGCCAGATCCTATATCACCAGGACTGGATCTGTTGCTTGGGGATGTGAAGGGGAGAGGTGTGAACTAATCTGGGAGGCAGAGAGAGCCTGTGTGGGCAGAACTGGGAGGGGAGAGCAGCATGGGTCTCAGCTGCAGGCCACTCGTGAAGTACCACTCCCCACACAGGAAGGCCATGCTCCTGTCCCAGAGCAGAATCCCAGATAGGGAAGCTCCAAGCCCATTGCAGTAACCAGAATAGTTGGGTGTTGGCACAAAAACAGAGACATAGACCAACGGAATACAACCCGGAGCCCAGATATAAATGAAACCTTCCACGCACAGCCAACTCGTCTTCAGCAAAGCAGACAATAACTCACATTGGGAAAAAGAAGCCCTGTTCAATAAATGGTGCTGCGAAAATTTGGATAGCCATGTGCAGAACAAAGAAACAGGATCCATATCTCTTCCTACTGAAGATGGATAAAATATTTAAATGTAGGCATGATACTATAAGCATTCTAGAAGAAAATGTACAAAAAGTCTTCTATATATATCAATGTAGGCAAAGAATGTATGAAAAAGCCCTACTGCCAATCACAGCAACAACAAAAATAAATAAATAGCACTTGACTACTTAAAACTCTACCGCACAGCTAAGGAAATAATCAACAGATCAAGTAGACAACCTACAGAATGGGAGAAAATATTCTCAAGCTATATATCTGATAAATAGCTAATAACCAAAGTATAGAAGCAACTCAAGAAAATCAGCCAGAAAAAAATGACCCCATGAAAAAGTGGGCAAAAGGCATGAAAAGAAGTCTTTCAAAAGAAGATAGACAAATGGCCAGTAACCATATGAAAAAAATGCTCAAATTTACTAATTTACCAGAGAGATGCTATTTGAAGCCCCAATAAGATATGACCTTACCCCAGTTAGAGTGGCTTTTATTAAAAAGTCCAAAAACAATCTATGTAGATGCTAGCATGGATATAGAGAGAAAGGAATGCTTATACACAGTTGTTGTGACTGCCATTAGTACAACTTCTATGAAAAATAGTATGAAGATTCTTCAAAGAACTAAAGGTAGACCTACCATTTGATCCAACAAGCCCCCTACTGGGTATTTACCTGAAGGCAAGGAAGTCATTTTATCAAAAAGAGACGTGCACTCAAACTTTTACAGCAGCACAATTCACAATTGCAAAGATGTGGGCTCAACCAAAGTGCCCATGAATTCATGAGTGGAGTAACAAAATGTGATATATGGAATATAAGGAACACTACTCAGCCACAAGAAGGATGAATAATGACTTCTGCAACAAGGTAGACAGAACTGGAGACCGACGTGAAGTATCTCAAGAATGAGGAAACAAACATCGCATGTACTTGTTATTAAATTGGAACTAACGGATGAGCACACGTATATGGAGGGAAATAAACTCAGTGAAAAACAGGGGGGCGAGGACAGGGAGGGGGGCGACCACCTACCTCATGTCCACAGTGAAAACTATCTGGGTGATCAGCACACTTACTATGCTCACTCAAGCATCACAAAAGCAAGCCACGTAACCGAAACCATTTATACCCCTGTAATATTTTGAAATTAAAATCATAAAAAGAAAAATAAAATTGGGCAGCATCTGTGGCTCAAGGAGTAGGGTGCCGGCCCCAGACAAAACTGAAAAAAAAAAGAAAGAAAAAGAAAATACTTCCAAAAAAGAAACTTCATTATTTGTATAGATAGATGATGTAAATATTGTTTTTGAAAACCTTGACATCAAAGGTAACTTTTATAGATATTATTTAAAATTATCATCTAAATTGACTTTTTGACAAAAAAAAATCTTTAGCCTTATAATTTACATTGCATTTCTAATATCATTAAAATTTTACTTATGAAATTTTAAATTGGCTTTTTAACATTTCATTCAAATGTGTCTTTCTTTAATTTTTTTTTTGAGAGAGCCTCAAGCTGTCACCCTGGATAGAGTGCTGTGGCACCACAGCTCACAGCAACCTCCAATTCCTGGGCTCAAGCGATTCTCCTGCCTCCGCCTCCCAAGTAGCTGGGACTACAGGCGCCCGCCACAACGCCCCAGGCTGGATTCCAACCCGCCAGCTCAGGTGTATGTGGCTGGTGCCTTAGCTGCTTGAGCCACAGGCGCCAAGCCCAAATGTGTCGTTTTAACAGTCACGATGTTGTGAGCACATTAAATTCATTTGCTAGTTCCATAACTACTTTTTTACACTAAGACTCATACCATCTTAACAGTCTTGCTAACTCCTTCTATTCCTTTCTATGGGGGATCAAAAGAGTTCATTTGTCTGCAATCCAAAGGCATTCAGTAAAGCTGATGAATTTTCAAGGATGTATGTGCAAAGGCCAATTCATGCAAAATTATGAAATTTTCAAACTTTCCCTTGAAATGTTCACACTTTGGTCTCTTGGTTTTGAACACTTCTCCCAACTTTAAAATGATCGTTCTTTCATCTGCCACGTGTCCCCCTCCATGCTCACTCCTTGTTATTAGTGCCTTTCAGAAGAGTGTTGAGACGAATTCACACTGGCGCATAATTATTGTTTTCAAGGGATGTAGAGCCAGAAGCTCTTCCAGTTGAGTTGAAAGTAAGTCTTTCCGCTAGAAGATAGATATGCTAATAAGAATTTCAGAGTACAACTGGAACCCAATACTTCAGTGGGGAGAAGACCCCCAACTACAGGGTCAGTAGGCTGTCACGCCAGCCTGTATTTTCTGGACCATAAGCCGATGGGACGGATTAGTGCCTCCGACATGGGATTCTGCCCCTTGTCAGGAAGGGGACCTGGCCTGCATACCTTGTACCTTCTGATATAACTGCTGGCATTTGCCATCGCTTTGAAGATTGGAAATAGTAAGGGAACTATTGATAAGGCTTTCTGCTTTTCATTTATTCTTTCCCTAGAGAACGAGTTCCCAGTTCCCAGCCTTAAATAAGATAAACCTACAGCAGGAAGCAGGGCAGTGAGAGCTGAATTAAGCACAGTAAGATAAAGGTTTTGAAGGGGGGACAGGAGCACCCTCTGGGAACACAAAAGGAATACTTAATCCAGCATTGGGAAGTCAAGGAGGGCTTCCCAGCAGAGGTGACGGGTCAGCTGAGGTCCCAAAAGACACATCAGGGTTAGCCAGGCATCAAAGGGGAAGATGATAATACTGAAATGAGTACAAGCACAAAGGCTGTGAGGAGAAAAGAATCACCTTTCACTCGGAGAACCATTTCCAGAAAGAGCGGATGAGGAGGGAAAAAAGGAGAATGGAGCTGCCAGGGAAGGGAGACGTGGTCAGCCACTTTAATACATTTAAACGTAATCCTGAGGTAACAGGGAACAATTGTAGGGTTTTCGACCGAAAAATGACATGACCAATTTTATATGCTAGAAAGTTTCTTCTGGAAGCAGTGTGGAAAATGGATTAAGGATGGGCGTCACTGAAGGCAGGGAGGCCAGTGAGAGGCCAGCAGCGCTAATGCAGGCCAGTCACACCATGGCCTGTGCTCGGGGAGGAAGGCTCAGAGGAAGAGCAGCGCCACGAGCAGCCCTGGTGTGGGCTCCACAGGACTCAGTAGCTGAGTGGAGGAGGTGGCGGTCAGGGAGAAAAGAGCCAGCGGTGTGCACAGGAGTCCTTGACATGACAACACAGATAAATCCTTTTCAGAGGGGCAATAATGAGTTTGGTTTGGGTCAGGTTATGTTTGTGACTTGTAAAGAAAGGCTGCTGCTTACTATTGCAGGTATTACCCAACCCCAGGGGTGCCAGTCATTTAGACTACGGTGAGAATGACCTACCACGGAAGGGCAGGAACCAGTTGTATAAATGCATCAGGTGGCCTTGGCCAGAGCTCAGGGGACAGACTCCTTGGAGGTGAAGGAGCAGCAGCAGGTAGACAGTATGTGAAGCTTGAGGACAGATGAATTCCCCCCAGCTCCAGAGAGACCAGCTCCAGTAAGAGTGTCATGAACCAAAAGAAACCAGGACATTTGCTGAGCAAGCGAAAGAAGAGAAACCCACAAAACAAATTAAAAAGAAGACCCAGTAGGCACAGAGAGAACACGAAGGAGAAAGTGGTCACTGGTGCCCTGGGGAGAGGAACTTAATTACAGCTTAGGTAAATAGCCACCCAGTGGAGTGTGGTCTCCGAGTAAGAGACTCCTCAGAATCTGCTGTGCGGGTGTTAATCTGGGGAACACGGTGTAGCATACAGACAGCTCGTGTGGTTCCTTAGTCTTTGCAGACCCCTAGGAAGTGGAGTTACGGGAGTTCCATGTTACGATATAGAGAAGGAAGCATTGACAGAGAAAAAAGAACGCTTTGCAACTCTCCAACAAGAAAACCTTTGGCAAACCTCTTTACGTCCTTGTCCACAGTTTCTACATAGTCACTAGAAGAAGGTTGGATTAGGTGTTTAAGAGCCCCTCCAACTGTAGTATTATGATAAGAGCAAATAATAAAAAAAAAAACCTATAAGCAGATATCTGGGACTAATAGTACATTAGGTGCCAGAGACGCAATAAACAAGGAATGGAATAAAGCCGGTGCTTGTCCTTCTGGGTCCGACACCAGCAGGTTAGAGATACTTGCCAACTCTGTATCCCAGCAATGTGGCAAGCGCTGTGACGCTGCTATAGAAGAGAACCTAACTGCTGAGTCTTCATGGAGGTGACCCCTTGATGAACTCTGCACCACGAGAAGGAGTCCTCAGGGATGGTGGAGACTTAAAGGACTTTTATGCAGAAGACATGGCCTGTGCAAAGGCAAAGTGTGCAGAACAGTGAGTTTTCAGTTGAATATGGCTGGAGAATAAGAACTCGGAGAGACACAGATGCGACTAGAAAAGTGAGCGTGGAGCAGAGAGGTCCCTACGCATCTTACAGATTATGGCAAATGTTTAAGTCTTGTTTTATTAACAGACATTTCTACAGAGATTTCTATATGTGCAGTGTTTAATTTATTTAATCCTTGCAAAATGCTGTGCAGTAAATACTACCATCCTTCCCCATTTGACTATGAGGAAACTGACACAGGTTAAGTAACTGGCCCTCGTATGACTCAGAGTCTATTCAGTGGTGGAGCTGAGGTTCCACAGAGGCTGTCCGGCTCCCAGGCTCCTGCTCTTGACCATGCCATATGCTATAGGAGGGGGGAGCCGCGTAGATTTAACTGGGAATAACAGCATCTAATTTGAATTTTAGAAAAGGCTGAATTGATAGCTGAGCGTTGTGATGGGAGCCTGTAGTCCCAGCTACTCGGGAGGCTGAGGCAAGAGAATCGCTCAAGCCCAGGAGTTGGAGGTTGCTGTGAGCTGTGATGCTACGGCACTCTACTGAGGGTGATAAAGTGAGACTCTTGTGTCTATGAAAGAAAGAGAGAGAGAGAGGGAGGGAGGGAGGGAGGGAGGGAGGGAGGGAGGAAGGAAGGAAGGAAGGAAGGAAGGAAGGAAAGAAATAAAGAAAGAAAGGGCTAAATTGAAAGGACTAACACCGGAAAAAGGGGGCCTGTTGCAGTATTTTGGGTAAAAGACAACGCACGTGCACACAAAGCAGTGGCAATTGTGAAAAGGGAGAAATGTATAAGATGCTTAGCAAGCACCAACAGAATGTGCAAGTAAAAGAGCAAGAGGAATCCAAAATGATGCCCAGATTTCTGACTCAGAGAACTGGGTGAATGCCAGTGACTTTAACTGAAATTGAGAATGGAAGAATCTTAGGTGTGCAGAGTTAGAAATAGAGTAGAACATTGGAAAAGTAGGGTCTGGAACTCAGAAACAAAGTTTGGGTATTAATATGGGAATCAATAAGGTGGATGATGGTTAAAGCAAGGTCATCGGGAAAGAGTGGGCAGAATGAGTAGAAAGCTGAGTTAGAGGAAGAGAGAATTGGGAATGAGGGCACCTACGGCAGGAATAAAGCCAGGTAAGAATGGTATCACCTTTCAGTATTTAATACTTTTTGTTGTTTAAGTTTGTGTCAGAACAAAGTTCTAAATAAACTGTGACACTACCTGTCTGTAACCCACCTTGTAAGTTCTTCATGATCAGGAATCACATTCAGTCAATTCATTTGTATGCTACCAGGCCTGGAATAGACCAGACAGACCTCGGTAAAAGATTTCATAAATAAATAAAACTTCTTAATGGGTAGACTTTTATGCTCCAATGCACTTTTTTTCACATCTCTTGGGTACACAGACCACCTTGGCAAAATATCTCATCCAGGTTTCTAAAACAAAAGACAAACAGTAGCTCAATTTGATATGTCAAATACTTAAACACTCCCCAAATGAACACCTAACTGTGAGTCCAAATTCTAGACCACCTTCCTTAAAAATTATAAAGTATCCCACCACCATTTGTTATGCAAAATTCAGGCAGCAAATATTATAAAGAACTTGGGCTCTAGAGTTGAGTAAATCTGATTGCAACCTACAACTCTGGCAGGCCTAGTTTTCTGCCTTTGGACAAGTCACTTAGCCTTGGTTTTCTCCTTTGCAAAATGGTGACACTATCTACAGGACAGACTCCTAGGAGGATGACACACTCAAAGTCCCTAGAGTGGCTGCTGTCATAAAGCAGACATTAGATCCTGTCTCCTCTTTGGCAGTCTTGTTACTGATTCATTTTCTTTTTTTATTATTATAATTTTATTAAATCATAATTATGTACATTAGTACAATCATGGAGCACAATGTGCTTACTTCATATACAATCTGAAATATTTTGGTCAAACTGTTAAACATAGCCTTCATGGCATTTTCTTAATCACTATATGAAGACATTGATATTCTACATTTAAGTTTCACCAGTACCCTGCTAAGATGCACCGTAGGTGTGATCCCACCAATTGCCCTCCCTCCACTCATCCTTCCCTCTCCCCTCCCCTCCCTTTCCCTTTTCCCTGTATTCTTGTGCTCTAATTGGTTTTTAGCCTTCATATGAAAGCTATAAATTATCTTCATATTAGGGCTGAGTACATTGGAATCTGAGCACACAAGAGGCTCTCCCCAGAAGCTTCTTTTGAGGCTTCGGACCTGCAACATCACCAAGGACCAGCAGGTGGTAGTGGTGCCTGTTGGGGGACCCTAGGTCAGGCATTCCTCTCATCAGGGTAATTAACTACGCAGAGCTAAGCACTGAGTTCCAGCATGCTGCATTCCACTATCATAACCTCATTAAAATAACAGTCTCTGCAGATGAAACATAAATCCCCCCCACACGTGCATATTAACAAGAAACACACATTATTAACATGTATGTGTCATTTGAAATAATACTTAATGGAAAAGAATTACTTGGGTACACATCACATAACCTCTTGATAAGCGAGCATAAACTGTTTTTAATTTTTTTTCACTTAACCTTGATTTTAATTCTCTGGCATTAATTGTGATTCATTCCTATGTTGGCAGAAGGCTAATAGCCTTAACCTTAGAATTTGCTAAAACACTCTATGGAAAAAGCCCTTTGTTCTTTTCACCTACTGGTGGATTAAATCCCCTAATTAGCAGATGTAGGTGAGAGCCACTTCAGCTTGTGCTGCCAAGGTGATCTCAGCTTTTCCATCCCATTTCTCAGCTTGGCACTCTTGGGCCTTCCTGTCTTTATCCACACTGAAATAGCAAATACTCTCCAGGCTCCTCAAAGCCCAGGACCATTGACTTCTAATCAAAACCTTGTTCCCAGAGTTACCTGGCTCCTGCAGGGCACTCTGATTCTCTGTGTTTGCGGCAACAGCCACATTACCAGACCACTCTGCTTTCCTTTGAATGCTGACATAGGGTCAGTTCTGGTCGCTTTGTGTTCCACAGTTCTTGGCATTCTGTGCTCATTTAAACCCTCTGCTTATAGACACCAAATGTATTCATTTCTTCTTCTTAAACCGTTGTGTAATTTTGAATGCCAAAAACACGGAATGCTTTAAAATGACAGAACCTTTCAAGAAAGTGATCTGCCACCTTCCAACAAAAAAAAAGATTCATAACTTTTGACCAAGCCATTCTATTTCTGGAGCATTTCTTTTCGAAATAAAAGAAGGCAAAAATGTATCCATAGGATGTCAATTACAGCACTATTTAATATAACATAAAGAAATAGATGATCCAAATGTTTATCAGAGGATGGTTAAATAAATTATCACTCATCTGTACATTGGAGCATGACATATTAGTCAAAAGACCAGGAAGTAGAACTATATCAAGTGAGTGGAAAGAAGTCTGTGATACAGAAAGTAAAAAATTAAGCTGCAGAATAATACATCTAGAATGATCTCATATTATTTAAAAATAAAATTTTACATTTGTGTTTGTATATGCAATTTTAAGAGTGTGGGAGGCCATGCAAATGATTTAAAGGAGGTTGTCCTAGGGAATAGACTTTAGGAGAAAGGAGCTTTTATTCTCTATATGAAATATTTTCATTTAACTTGACTATCAGTTATAGTGAGCGTATATTACTAATTAAAGAGAAAAAATAATAAATTAACATGTTGAAAAATTTTAGCTGCTATGGAATAGGATAGTAATAGTAAAGGGGCTGCTTAAGGTAATGTTGGTGCTTATTTTATGACAGTTCACAGTGTTTGATTTGAAACAGCTCTTTTCTTTTGAAACTCTCTCCCTCCTCCCCCCCCCCACAATACATGGCATATATAAAGCACATGCTGGAGATCCTAGAGAGGAAAAGGTAGAGAAAGCTGTCAAAATTGTGTCTGTGAAAAAAATTATAATGTGATATAATGTGATTATAAAAAATACGGAATTCAAAGATGTATAATTAGTATGATCATACTAAGAAAAGAAATAAGTGGCCTCCCCCAGCCTTCGTAAAGGATAGTGGAGGAAATTAAACCAAAATGTTAACACTGATAGATTCTGGATGGTGAGACTTCAGGAAATATTTCAATTCTCAAATTCTAAATTTTCGAAAATGAGCTGATTGCTTTTATCATGAAAACAGTCACACTTTTATTGAAGGTACACCTATCACTACCCAAAATATTGCCCTCCCAAAATACCACCACAAGTAGAGTTCACAGCGCAAAGCACTATTGCATCTAGTTCTCAACTCATTTTCGAAGCCTGGATGTATCAATTCCAGAAAGTCCATTAGTTTTGAGACTTTCCTTATCCGTTCATTAGAACAACTTAAAGATTTCATGATTTTAAGGAATATAAAAAAACAAAACAAACAAAAAAAAGGAATACAGTCTAGGGAAATAAATTTCATTGAGTTGTTTGGTCTGTGACACTGGGACATAGAGCATAATATTCATTAAAAGTATTTAAAACCTTAGGGTGAAATATCAAGACATAATGTAGAAGTTCTTTATTGCTTAAATTGTATTCCTGTTGAAGGGAGAAATCACAGGAGTTGAATAAAATCAATCTCAGACCCTCAAATGCTTGGCTCCGGGTTTACTGAATTTTTTTGGACAGAGGACACTCACACCCAGTATTTTCTGGTAAGAATTTAAGTTGGCCTGCTTTTCTTGGTTTGGTTTGTTTGCTACCAGTCACCAGCTGTGCAAGCTCCCTCTATAATTTCTTGCAATGTTTTGTAAAAGAATAAGGCCTCAAGTGCAGGGTTTCATGATAAGGTCTCAAGTTCCATGTAAAGTGGAAATTTTTCAGTGCCATGACATGCCAAGGAGGGGTAGGGCTGCTTTACTTCCTTTAACCATTTATAAGCCTACAAAGATGTCATCCTGTACCTCTAAGCCAAGTTCCTTTGGAACCATCATAGATTGTTTTTGAACTTTAGCTGTTTTCTCACTCTGAAATCTATGAGTAAAACCTGCCACTGTCTCTAGATTCTTCTTCTCAAAAGTTTATCAAAAGGAACTTTCAGTCCCTAATTATATCCTTTAATACTTACCCACTATATATTTTTTTAAGACAGAGTCTCCCTTTATGGCCCTCGGTAGAATACTATGGCATCACAGCTCACAGCAACCTCAAACTCTTGGGCTCAAGCAATTCTCTTGCCTCAGCCTCCCAAGTAGCTGGGACTACAGGCGCCTGCCACAATGTCTGGCTATTTTTAGAGATGGAGTCTTGCTCTTGCTCTTGCTCTTGTTCAGGCTGGTCTTGAATCCATCAGCTCAGGCAATCTACCCTCCTCAGCCTCCCAGAGTGCTAGGATTACAGGCATGAGCCACAGTGCCCAGCCCAACTGCATTTTATCGATAATCCTCTCTACCTTCGCAGTAGATCTAAAGGTGTATGGGTATGTGATCCTTTATCTCAGATAAGACGTCCTAGTCTTTTCTCCTATTATCAGAGTTCAAAGTGTATTATTGCTTATTTTGCCCTTTTTAAATATTTAGCATTTGGTAACCCAAAGCATAAAGTCGAAATTATACTATGACCCCTGAGTTTCCTATAAATACAGGTTTTGTTTTTCATTTAATTATCACAGCAATAGGGTGGTGCCTATGGCTCAGTGAGTAGGGAGCCAGCCCCATATACTGAGGGTGGTGGGTTCAAACTCAGCCCTGGCCAAACTGCAACAAAAAAT
Source organism: Arctocebus calabarensis (assembly GCA_963573935.1). NCBI lineage: Eukaryota > Metazoa > Chordata > Mammalia > Primates > Lorisidae > Arctocebus > Arctocebus calabarensis. The sequence goes on from CAUYON010056123.1 coordinate 20,971, forward strand.
AGCCAGGCGCTGTGGTGGGCACCTGTAGTCCCAGCTATTCCAGAGGCTGAGGCAAGAGGCTCGCCTAAGCCCAAGAGCTGGAGCTGGAGGTTGTTGTGGGCTGTGATGCCACGGCACTCTACCAAGGGTGGCAAAAAGAGACTCTGTTTCTAAAAAAAAAAAAAAAAGAAAGAAAGAAAGAAAAGAAAAAGAATTATCACAGCAATACAATCATTTTTTAGATTAAGGAAATTGAAGCTCAAAGATAATTTGTACAAGGAGAGGCCACACTGCTGCCAAGTTGTAGAGTAAGTTTCAAGTCTATTTCTACCCAAAGGTTATGCCTTTAAGTTTTATTATGCCCTTTCTAACAATTAATACAAGAAAACTAATATTGATTGGTCACCTATGACAAACCAAGTATTTAAAGATACACATGCTAATTCATTTAATCCTTAGCCAAAACCTATTCCAGTAGCAGTTATGCCCATTTTGTGAGAAAACAAAAAAAAACCCTGGTCTTTGGAGAGGTTGAATATTTGGCCTAACATCACACAGTTTGTAGGAGAAAAAATCCAAGATTCAACCCCTAGTCTGCGTCCAGAGCTCCCGCTTTCTGGTATCATATATAGCATTTTACATGGATTCACCATGAGATCAACGTTGAAGTGGGTACCAATATCATCCCTGCCCTTTTTGTTTAGATGGGGACCTGCCCTATTGCCCTGGCTACAGTGCAATTGTACAATCATAGCTCATTGCAACCTCAAACTCCTGAACTCACATGATCCTCCTTCGTCAGCCTCCCAAGTAGCTTTTTTTTTTTTTTTGTAGAGGCAGGATCTTGCTATGTTGCTCAGGCTAGTCCTAAACCCCTGGCCACAAATGATACTCCTGCCTTAGTGTCCTAAAGTATACAATTACAGATGTGAACCACTGCACCTGGCCTGTCACCATCATTTTAAGAAAAACAGTTCCAAGAAGTTAAGTAACTTGTCCCTAAGTTTATTTAGTGGGTATAAAAGGAGATTAAGACCCAGGCATGCTGACTCTGGCACTCTCAACCAAGCACTTAATGGACTATCTCCCCAGAAACACTTTTTTCAGAATCAATGTTCTAACAAAAACAAGAGAGAAATTTCCTTAGGTGTGCATAGTACAAATTAAAGAGAGAGAAGGAAAAGAAACAATCTGTTAAACGAGGATTGGCCACCACGACCTAGCTGACGGAAGGCTCTTTCTAAATCTATGACAGATTATTAACTGATGTCCACAGAAGTGTCCTTTAACACATTGTCTCCTTCCCTGTAACTACTGCACTAGTGAAACTGCCCAACTTCAGGAGGAAAGGAAGACAGCTCTGGAGTTGTATAAATAAGGAAATTGTGCAATGAACTGTGTGGGTGGTGGAAAGACGTTGAGTATTCAGTCCTTCTCGTTTCAGGAAGAGCTTACTCATCCTCAGTGTTCCAGGTCAGGAAAAAGCTCTGCCAAATGAAGGCCATCCTTCACAGGCGAGGCCAGGGCCATTGAACTGCCATTAGGAGGGCATGGCTTTGGAATTGCCAGTTCGATAGCGGTGATGGATTTGCACATGTCCCTGTGCACGTTCACTGCCAATGGCTAGTACTTCTGAGAGCACTGGATTCAAGGGCCATTGTTGTCATGATATATGAGATTAGCAACAATCTTAGCTACCTTAGTGCCTAAGACAAAGAGAAAGAGCAGGATCCCATGCAAACTTAAACCCTCTGAATGTGTGGCCTAATTTCTCTCTAGCTTTGTGCAATTAAGGAAGAGATAAGAAACTATTACAAGAAGCTCCATTTTTGATGTCAATAACAGCTCCTGTTTCCAGGAATAGTATAAAACGAGGAGCTCGGGCGGCTCCTGTGGCTCAGTGGGTAGGGTGCCAGCCCCATATACTGAGAGTGGCGTGTTCGAGCCCAGCCCCAGCCAAAGTGCAACAAAAAAAATAGCCGGCGTTGTGGCGGGTACCTATGGTCCCAGCTGCTCGAGAAGCTGAGGCAAGAGAATCGCCTAAGACCAGGAGTTGGAGGTTGCTGTGAGCTGTGATGCCACAGCACTGTACCAAGGACAATAAAGTGAGACTTTGTCTCTAATAATAAATAAATAAATGAAATAAATTTAAAAAAAGCTTCCTGTGTTCTTTGAAAACGAGGAGCTCAAGCAGAGTGCCCTAAGCCTGGTCTGAGACAGGTTCCTTTTATGGGTATGTGTTAGATTTATAAGCCTCCAACTTTTGTGCTTTATAACAAGGCCATCCAGCATAAATGGCCTTATAGAGAGACAGATGCAATATTTCCTGATGGTGGGAAGCAAGGAGGCAGAGGAGAGAGAGCTGGCCTTATTATGCAAAGGAGTTATAATAAGGCTGTTTTTTACCACCGCAAGTGGCCCTTTGAGAAGATGAGTAGTGAGCAAGAGCAGGCAAAGGGCTAGATGCTCATTTATCTAATAAAACCTGATTACAAGCAACAGGTGCACTAGCATATAAACAACCTTGGCGTCATCAAGAAATTCTGAAGAAAGCCGCATCAAATTGCAAATGATATGACTTTCATCTAATGATAGATATTAATTATACAGGGAAGATTGCAATAGGCCCATAAAATGGGTGTTTGCATCCTCATTATTCAGTATTTCATGCCATGATGATAAAGCAATAATGACAGAATAATAAACAAGCTTTTTATTTATTTGCCTCATTGAAAACTAGACCTTGAAAGTCAAATCACAAAGTTCGAAGGAAGTGGGTAAAAGACGCACAAAAACACCTGTAAGAGGTGAGCACAGATGTCAGGGTTGAGAAGAATAAGGAAGAGTGGAACCTACAGACAAATGGGAAGACTTGTTTCTCTCCATGATAAACACACTCCTAAACCAGAATCAGAATTAGGATGGCAATTGTCCCTTGTAGGTGATAGCAGCACTTTGTTCATGTATGTGTTCAAAAATGCCTGAACCTTTTGAAAGAACAATTATTCTGTTAGTTGACCTGGTTGGGGCACGAAGTGTGGGGGGTAATATTGAGAGGCAGAGAACACATAGGGTCCCGTGTCTTATACTCAGCAGCACCTGTTACTTTTATTATTGCTAAAGGCACCATCAGCTCCCAAAGCCTTTAGTGGAGCACATAGCCGGGCTGTGGGAGAAAAAATGTGGGTGGAAAGGAGCTGGAAGGATTGTGATTGTGCCAGAAGAGAGGGCAGCGCAGGAAGTGGTGGGTGGAGAAGCAGGCATCACAGGGAGCAAACCAACTCACAGCCACACGTGTGCAGAGAGACAGCAAAGATCTTCATCATGATAATTCAGAAGTCATACCTCACAAAGATCAAGGGCAAATAGGCAGAAGGATTGGGTGACGTGGGGAGAGAGGAGAGGCAAGGATTACTACCCTGAGTCCTAAAATAACCCTCTAAGAAGAAATTTTTCCCAAAGTACCCTGTTTGGGTTAACACATCATAAAATTCCATCCCCTTACCACCCAGCAAGCCTCCTGCCTACCTCGCCACTAATTCTCACTGCTTTGAACCCTTCTCAGTTAATGTTTTAGTAGATATATTTTTCAAAATGTTGGCAAGTCTTACTTACTTAACTATTTTTGACTCAACTATTTTTTTTTGTCTTAATGGAGAGGATAAAGTAAATTTTTTCTAAAAATAAAATAACTATTTACCCACTGTCTATTTTTTTTAATACTGTCTTTGGAGAAAAAAGCAAAAGAGTCATATTTGGTGTTCACCAATTATGTTATTTGCATGCAAATCTAATCGTACCTAGTTTACCTGGTTAGTAATATAAGCATGGAAAACCAACTTGAAAAAGTAGATGGTAGATGAATGTGGAAAATCCATTAAGTTAGATCCCACTAATTCAGAAATGGTGATAGATCTTACCTCAAGAAAATTTACCTCTCATTTATCAAAAGAAAATGGTAGGCAGATTAATAATGTAAAAAGAGTTGAAGGAAACACCATTTGACCTACTAAAGCAAACAATACCTTACCTTGCTCAGATGTCAAATACTACACGTGTCTAAGTCTCAAGTGGGGGAGATTATCAACTATTTCTCATGAGCACAGTCATGAAATAAGCCACTGGCAGACAATTTTTGTTTTAAAATTTAGATAGAATTCTTTGTTAAAAGGGTACTCTCAACTTACAGACAATATGTATGTTGCTTTGTTCTGAGATTAAATTTATATTTAGCTTGTAATTAACTTATTTCTAGATTCTAGGACACTATATCCCCAGGAACAGAGTCATTTTGTTCAGTAGACTTCCCAATTCCCTGGTCTTGGGTTAGAGGACTCAAGATTAAAAAATGTAATCATCGTCTGGAGCACTGGTTTTTATATTCAGATGAAGTATTTTTTACAAAAGTAAGTGTCAAGATGATTCAGGGTGATTATATCTCTTAAGTAGCCAGAAGAACAACAAAGGAAGACAGAGAAGTGACAAGATCACATCTTAACACCTTAAATTTAAAAAAAAGAATCCCAGGTCATTGGCAAAAAATGTCACTCATTCTTCTCTATTTCAATTCTCCAAGTACCTGCTGGCCTAGCTAAATTCTAGAAGATATGAGTGATAGTTATAAAGTACCCCTGAACTACCCCAGAGATGAGAATTCAAGAATGGAAGCTGAGGTCCTATCTCTTTTCATAAAATTCTCTGTGACCCATTCACCTATGTTCATTGATTTATTTGTTCTATGGGTACTTACTGGGCCTTATTACACTCAGAGTAATTAGAAAATAAGTGATTTAAACCCTTTTCCCCTAAGGCATATATAGGCTGCAGGTTCTGGGGTTGGGGTAGCAATTGGGCAAGCTTTGAATGGAAGCAAACATAAAATAGTGTGTGAGAAAGATAGAAAAACAGATTTGCACATTTTCTGTCTCTTTTTGAATGAGGAAGCAAAACTGTGCTCAGTACCCATAGCTCAGTGGTTAGGACACCGGGTACGTGCATCAGGGCTGGTGGATTCAAATCCAACCAGGGCCTACCAAAACAATAATGGCAACAATAACAAAAAGGAGCCAAGTATGGTGCCTGTGGTGGGCACCTGTAGTCCCAACTACTTGGGAGACTGAGGCAAGACAATCCCTTAAGCCCAAGAGTTTGAGGATGCTGTGAGCTGTGACGCCACAGCTCTCCACTGAGGGCAACATAGTGAGACTCTGTCAGGAAGGGAAGGGGAAATGGAAGGGGAAGAAAAGGGAAAGAAAAGCAAGGGAGAAGGAAAGGAAAAGGAAAGGAGAATCAGCAAAATTGAGTGGAGAGGTGGAAAAATTAATTGTCTAGGGGGGAATTAGGCAAGGGAAGGGAGGGGAAGGAAAATAAAGGGAGGGGAGGAGAAGGGACGGAAGGAGACCAGAAGAGAAAGGGAAAGAGAAAGGAAAGAAAAGGCAAGGAAAGGAAAGGAAAGGAGAAGCAGCAAAATTGAGTGGGAAGGTAGAAAAATTAATTCTCTGGGAAGAGAATTAGTCAAGGCCATAGAGAAATGATTTCCAGCCAGTGTGTTGCAGCACATTGGTGAGAGGATATTAAGTGTGCTACAAAAATTTTTAAAGATAATTAAACAAATTATTTTTGAAAGATGTTCAAAGCACAATAAGTATACTCTGTTCTATTTTTTAACTTTTTTTGGATCAACATAATTTAAGTGTCCCATGGAAGTTTAAGTCTAGGGATAAGTGTACTGTGAGATTTAAAAAAAAAAGAATGAAAATTACTTTTGCCTTTGGAGTCAAAATCTATTGCCCTAAGGGATATGGCAGTAGTTAAGGTGGATCTTCAAAACTGTATTCAGCATGACATAAAAGTGAGCTGTCCAAGTGAGAGTAACATGATAAGCAAAGAAATTTACATGGGATACTGGAACTATAAGGTGATATTAAAACAGTGATTTGGGATTTAGAATATTTTGAAATATTAGAAGGTGAATTCAGAAGAGTAGGCTATTCAAACAACCGACATTTGTCAAAAATACTCTACTAGGCATTAAGGATAAAAAGTTGGACAAAGACTGTTCTACCCCTAATGATCCCTTTAGGCCAAGAGCACTGGCATCACCTGGTTTTACCAGACCCTACTTTAGGGTTTAAAAAAATCCCTGATGTAATATGTTGTCCCATTTTTAAGGAGCTTATAGTTTATGGGAAGAGACAAAGGAGAAAACCAGCAAATGTTGTGTAATATAATAAATGCTACAAGGGAGGTGAGGACAGGGTATCTTGATGAGCTAAACAAATCAGATGGGAACATGTCAAGAAGAGGCAATAAGCTGTACCCACATGTGCCAGTGTTGTCTGACTGAAGATATTTGCGAATAAATAGATGGAAACAGTAATTTTTATTCATTGCCTTTATGTACCAATAACTGTTAGATCACTGTTTTACTTAATCCTTCACCACTGCTTCTTTGGTTTAAGACACCATCATCACTTGCTTGTACTGTGCAACAGCCTCAAGAGGCTGAGAAGTCCTTTTGCTCACTGCAGCCCAAACAGTATTTTGCCATCCACCTCCTTAAGATTTTCTCTCTTGGGGGCAGAGGCAAAGTGGTTAGCTGGACCCAGCTTTCCACAGAGGCTCCCATTCAGAAGGAGAGTTAAAGGACAGAAGTTTAGCAAGTAAGCTGATGGTTTGGAGCTAAGCTAAGAAAGAAGGTTGAAAAACGTACATCAACCCTGCTGAGGAGAGTTGTGAGCCCCAAGGATACAAACAATAGGTACAAAATCCATTGCTAAGTAGATGGAAGTCCCCTCCCCCAAGAGAACAGCTTGCAGTATACTTTCTACAAACAAACAAACAGAGTTCACACATCCTCCCATTTTATCCCACAGGAGAGACCTTCTAAAAACCGGACCTCCTGCCCCTACTAAGGTTTCATGGCACTCTCCTGCCAGGAATAATACTTTATAAAACTGTATATATTCTCTACCTGCAATTCTGAACTCCCAGAACTCCCCTCCACTCTCACCCTGAGGTCTGGAAGCCTGTCCCCCATGGAGTCCAGATTCTGGGGCATTTTCTTGAGAGGAGTGGACAGGGCATGGACTATTGCAGGTCTGTGTTGATCCTGTGGCACAGGGGTAAGGAGAAGATGGTGGACTGAAGGAACCATACAGGAGAGGGAGAGGCAGTGCCCTGTGGCACAGAGCAGCAGCAGCAGGAACAATAAGGATCACACCCCGGGGATATTTTGGAGAGACACTCCCTGTCTCTCTGGGCAACCAGAGAAAGCTGGGCATCTTCTCCAGTGTCAGACACTGTTGGAAGAGCTCTGGGATGGAAATGCAGGCCCTGGGAGTAAAGGGTATGCCTGAGGTGGTACCTGCCTGGGCAGGGCGCAGTGGGGACAAAGAATAGAAGATGCGGGTGCAGAGACAGCTTATTCCCAAGGCAGGGCTGAGCCAGGACTGCTTTATTGAGCCTAAGAAGCATGGGCCCTTAGGGGATCATAGCTGAGACAAAGACAGGAAGCAGAGGCTGGAACTCAGAGCCAAGTGTGACCTCTAACCCACCTGCCCCAACACAGACTGCAGTGGAGACAGACACACCAGCTCTGGGCAGTGGAACAGATCATGGCTGAGTCACAGTTTCTGTGAACTCACACAGTGCCTGGTCTGCAGGGGAATATAGCCAGGAGAGAATCACAAATTCTGAGAAAATATAAGTGTCAGCAACATCAGTTGGGGTGGGGCTGGAACTAAATGAACCACCCCAGCTTCCATTAGCCACTGAGGTTGTCAGACCTCAACTCCCTCTGCCGGATGGTGGCAGAGTGTGGAGGCCGGGCCAAGGAGACATAGATCTCCCTGTGACTCAGGCAGGTGCAAACCCCAGGATGAGCATATGCTCATTGGAGGGAACTGGGTCATAGCCCTACAGGGTTACCAGTGACTGGGTGTGACAGAGGTGCAAGATGGGGAAGGCATCAACCTTCCCAGACTAATTCCTTTGCCTGGGGGGGATCCTTCTGACTCCCGGGAGCAGCAGAACAAGTCATACTTGAGCTGCCAGCAAACTCCTGCTATCTAGTTGCCAGAGACCTTTTGAACTCTCCCACTTGAGACTGGGTGCTGACTGTGACAACTGGTTTGGATCTCTCGGACTGGACCGATCACCTGAGGAGAATCCAAAGTGATACCCTGAGTGTGTGAGGTTGTGGGAAGGCTTGATATTCCTTTTCCAATTGTTGCCCATGGGGGGTGGGATGACATAATTACTGGTATTTCTCCACAGCTGAGACTTCAAACCAGAGTAACTGATTCACTAGGGTAGGATAGAGACCAGTTGAAAACAAGACAGAGCCACTTAGCCCCACCACACCAATTAAGTCCCCAGGGTCTTAGGCCATAGCACTGTAAGGTCCTTTGTAAAGCTCTAGGGGAAAAGGTACAGGCACCAGTCCCACCTCTTGCCAAAGGGCTGGTTAATCACTATTCCAGGAGCCCCCCAACCCAACTTCACCTTATCTGCTCATCTTGACAACAGTGTAAAATAATCATGGGGCAGAATCAGCAGAAAAACTCCAGTAACATGAATAACCAGAGTAGATCAACATCCCCAAGGAACAAAATGGTGGACACAACTGAAGATCCCATTCATAAGCAAATTGCTGAGATGTCAGAAATCAAATTCAGAATCTGGATTGCAAATGAGATTAATATAATGGAGGTAAAGTTGGAATTAGAAATAAGGAGTATTTCAAAATGTGTCTCAAGAATTCAACAAATTCAAAGACAAAATCACCAAAGATTTTGACACATTGAGACAAGAATTTGCAGCCCTCAAAGATCTGAGAAATACAGTAGAATCCCTTGGTAACAGAATGGAGCAAGCAAAAGAAAGGATTTCTGACATTGAAGACAAAGCTTTTGAACACTCCAAAACTGTCAAAGAGGAAGAGAAATGGAAAGCAAAAATGGATCATTCTCTCAAAGAGGTCAGGTATAATTCAAAGAAAACTAATATTCACCTTACAGGAATCCCTGAAGGTGAAGACATGGCTTTGTAAGACACAGAGGCTCTACTTCATAAGATTATGAAAGAGAACCTTCCAGACATGCCAAGAGATTCTGAAATTCAGATGGCAGACAGTTTCAGAACCCCAGCATGACTCGGCCTGAATAAGACATCCCCCAGGCACATTATAATTAACTTCACTGAAGTTAATTTAAGGAGAAAATTCTGAAAGCAGCCAGATGTAAGAAAACCATGACCTACAAGGGGAAGAATATTAGAATGACTGCAAATATCTATGGTGAAACCTTTCAAGCCAGAAGAGGGTGGTCATCAACTTTTAATCTCCTAAAACAAAATAAGTTTCAACCCAGGATCCTGTATCCAGCTAAACTGAGTGTCATTTGTGATGGAGAAATTAAATACTTTAATGACACTCACATGTTGAAGAAATTTGCCATAACTAAACCAGCTCGCCAGGGTATTCTCAGACCTAACCTCCAAAATGACCAGTGCAATCCTCCACCACAAAAGTAAACTCACTCAGAAACTTTTGGTCAAATTCCAACTTCCACAGTGGCAAAAGGATTAAAAATGTCCACTGGACTTTCAAAAAACTCTATACCTAAAATTCTGCCAGGCCTATCAATATTCTCAATTAATGTGAATGGCTATAATTGTCCTCTGAAGCGGTACAGGATGGCAGACTGGATACAAAAACTCAGGCCAGATATCTGCTGCATACAAGAATCTCATCTTATCTTAAAAAATGAATATAGATTCAGGGTAAAAGGATGGTCATCTGTATTTCAGGCAAATGGAAATCAGGAAAAAAGCAGGTGTTGCAATTTTACTCGCAGATACAATAGGCTTTAAACCAACAAAAGTAAGGAAAGATAAGGATGGTCACTTCATATTTGTTAAGGGTAATAATCAACATGATTAGATTTCAATTATTCACATTTATGCGCCCAACCACAATGCACCTCAATTTATAAGGGAGATTCTAACAGACATGAGCAACTTGATTTCCTCCAACTCCATAATAGTCAGAGATTTTAACACTCCTTTGTCAGTTTTGGATAGATCCTCCAATAAGAAGTTAAGCAAAGAAATTTTAGACTTAAACTTAACCATTCAACATTTGGATTTAAGAGACATCTACAGAACATTTCATCCTAACAAAATTAAATACACATTTTTCTCATCAGCCCACAGAACATACTCCAAAATTTATCACATCTTATGTCACAAGTCTAACCTCAGCAAATTGAAAAGAATAGAAATTATTCTTTGAATCTTCTCGGACCATGATGGAATAAAAGTTGAACTCAGTAACAACAGGAATCTGGATACTCATACGAAAACATGGGAAACTAAATAACCTTATGCTGAATGATACCTGGGTCATAGATGAGATCAAGAAGGAAATTATGAAATTTTTGGAGCAAAACAACAATGAAGACATGAATTATCAAAACTTCTGGAATACCACAAAAGCAGTCCTAAGAGGGAAATTTATAGCACTGCAAGCCTTCCTCAAGAGAATGAAAAGAGAAGAAGTTGACAACTTAATGGGACATCTCAAGCAACTGAAGAAGGAAGAACATTCCAATCCCAAAGCCAGCAGAAGAAAAGAAATAATCAAAATTGAAGCAGAATTAAATGAAATTAAAAACAAAAAAATTATACAATAGATCAATAAATCAAAAAGTTGGTTTTGTGAAAAGGTCAATAAAATAGATAAACGTTTAGCAGCTAACCTAACCAGGAAAAAAAAGTAAAAATCTCTAATTTCATCAATCAGAAATGGTAAAGATGAAATAACAACAGACTCCTCAAAATTCAAAAAAATCCTTAATGAATATTACAAGAAACTTTATTCTCAGAAATATGAAAGTCTGAGGGAAATTGACCAATACCTGGAAGCACGCCACCTTCCAAGACTTAGCCAGAATGAAGTGGAAATGTTGAAGTGGAAAAGTTCTGAAATAGCATCAACTATACAAAATATCCCTAAAATGAAAAGCCCAGGACCAGGTAGCTTCACATCAAAATTCTATCAAACCTTTAAAGAGGAACTAGTATCTATGTTACTCAACCTTTTCCAAAATATAGAAAAAGAAGGAATACTACCCAATACATTCTATGAAGCAAAAATCACCTTGATCCCAAACTAGGAAAAGACCCAACAAGAAAAGAAAACTATAGACCAATATCACTAATAAATATTGATGCAAAAATATTCAACAAGATCCTAACAAACAAAATTCAGCAACACATCAAACAAATTATACACTATAACCCAAGTGGGTTTTATCCCAGGGCCTTAAGGCTGGTTCAATATATGTAAATCTATAAATATAATTCAGCACATAAACAAATTAAAAAACAAAGACCATATGATTCTCTCAATTGATGCAGAAAAAGTTTTTGATAATATCTAGCATCGTTTCATGATCAGAACACTTAAGAAAATTGGTACAGAAGAGACATTTCTTAAACTGATAGAGGCCATCTATAGCAAACCCACAGCCAATATTGTATTGCATGGAGTTAAATTGAAATCATTTCCACTCAGAAGAGAAACCAGGGTTTCCCATTGTCTCCACTGCTTTTTAACTTTATAATGCAAGTCTTAGCCATCACAATTAGGGAAGAAAAGGTGATCAAGTGTATCCATATAGGGTCGGAAGAGATCAAACTTTCACTCTTTGCTGATGATATGATTGTATATCTGGAAAACACCAGGGATTCTACTACAAAACTCTCAGAAGTGATCAAGAAATACAGCAGCATATCAGGTTGCAAAATCAACATTCATAAATGTTGCCTTTATATATACCAACAATAGTCAAGCTGAAAAAACAGTCAAGGACTCTATTTCATTCACAGTAGTGCCAAAGAAGATGAAATACTTGGGAGTTTACCTAATAAAGGATATGAAAGATCTCTATAAAGAGAACTATGAAACTTTAAGAAAAGAAATAGCTGAAACTGTTAACAAATGGAAAAACATACCATGCTCATGCCTGGGAAGAATCAACATTGTTAAAATGTCCATACCATCCAACACAATATACAATTTTAAGGCTATTCTGATTAAAGATCCACTGTCATACTTTAAAGATCTCAAAAAAATAATACTTCATTTTATATGGAATCAGAAAAAGACTCGAATTGCCAAGACATTATTCAGAAATAAAAACAAAGCAGGAGGAATTACACTACCAGACCTCAGACTATACTATAAATTGATAGTAATCAATGCATGGTACTAACACAAAAACAGAGAGGTTGATGTATGGAACAGAATAGAGAACCAAGAGATGAACCCAGCTATTTACCATTATCTGATTTTTGACAAGCCAGTTAAAAACAGTGGGGAAAAGATTTCCTATTTAACAAAGGGTGCTGGGTGAACTGGATGGCAACCTATAGAAGACTGAAAGTGGACTCACACTTTTCACCATTAACTAAGATAGACTCTCACTGGATTAAAGATTTAAACTTAAGACATGGAACTATGAAAATACTAGAAGAAAGTGCAGGGAAAACTCTTGAAGAAATTGGCCTGGGTGAAAAAAAAAAAAAAAAAAGAAAAGAAAAGAAGTTAACTGATGAATTCATACTGAGCATCAGAGTCAAAGCACTCTATAATGTTGTATTCAACAATGTGAATGTTACTTTCTTGGCATTATTATTACTAATATTGCTTAATATTTCAATGCAGTAATCATCTGTTTTCTTTTCTGAATGTATTTATCTTTGTTAAGTCTTTACGTGGTTTTTGATTCTAGTCTTTATCTTAAACATTGTTATTGTTATTAAATGTTAAGCCTTTTAAATTCTGTGAATGCAAAAAGTGGAAACCTAATTAACACATGTATATGTAAAAATTAAAAAAAAAAAGACAAAAATATGAAAAGGAGAGGCCAGTAGGCCTTAAAAATACTTGACCTAGAAATTGTATTATGGCTCCCGGGCTCTCTCTGCCCCTGATGTCATGGTTTTTAGAAACCTAGCGTAGAGAAATAAGGGGGAAATTACCTAGATAAATCCTTAGAGATTTCATTAGGCCCCAACCTGGTTTACAGCACACCACAAGAATCATGCAAAATCCAGATTCCAGCTTGGCCCAAGGGGAACCACCTTCATAAAGATTTTCAAAACCCCAAACATATAAGGAATTTAAACATCCCCTCCTACCAATCTCCTTTCTCTGGGACTGCACTTTTGCCATCGCTCAGATCTCAGTGGAGCACAGGGAGAGGGGTGAGGGAGATGTGTCGAGAGACGGAGAGAAACTTAAGCTTACAAACTCCCCAGTAATAAACTGGACCCCTAATTGTATTCTGTGGCTTTAGGAAACTCAATTCACAAATATTACAGCTGCAGACACGGGTACTTCCCTCCACAGTATGTCGCAAATATAAATGGAAAATTTGAAGTCTCCTTCAGAAAATGTGTGATTCTATAAACTACAATAGTTTGTGAATTAGTTCTCTATTTTATTTAGTTAGTTTTCTGACTGCTTGAGTACAATGTCACTTCCACTTCAAACTGTAGCAAGTGGTTCCTTTTCTGTGGTTATTTCCAAGGTGGGGGTGGGTGGGTGGGGAGGGAATGATTCAAATAAATTTTTTATAGATGTGAAGTATTGCATTCGTGAAGATGAGTAAATGATAACGAAAAAGCAAATAAGTAAGTCTCGGGAGGACAAAAATATCATGGATCTTGGGTCACTTGCAATTAATCTAATCCACAAAAATGAACAGAAAGAGTGCAAAATGGATAAAAGCTCTGGAAAGATGTGCCAGATAATTCCTCCCTGCCCAGCGAGATTTCACAGATGACTTTTATCATCTGAGTTGTCTCCACCTTCCAAATTTTTAAACACATATTATTCCTACAACTTTAAAAAGCAAATCTATGTAAGAAACAATGTTCAGAGTGAGTGTAAAGTCGGCTTTCACTACCCCTTAAAGATTCCTTGTGGCCGAGCTGAAATTGTTTTCAGCAGAAACAATGTTTTGGCAGCGCACAGAACTGGTCACATTCCTCGTCAGAAATTAACGCCCTTGTCGAACTCTTTCCTTGATGGCCTTATAAACAGTGTCAAAAGCGAGCTGTTTGCCAAAGCAGCATAAAAAGGGGGGAAAATGGCTTCTTTCCCTTTTCTGCTAGGTGAAGGGTTTCCTATCATTTTAGCAGTCATTAAGATTTACTAATGAAGACTTGAGATGGAGTCTAAAAAAGGAAATACAAATTTAAGTGGCTCATTTCGTGTTTTGAGAGGTAAAATATTAAGAGGAAAAAGAAGTGCTATCTCATCAATCACAAACCACATAAAGCTGCAAAGGTAATGCCGTTCTTTTGAGCAGTAGCCCACAGTGAAGAACTGCACTGGCCTAGCGAGACTGCCTTCTAATAGGTGAGAGGCTATTTCAATCTCCATACCCATTTAATCACAGGGCTGTTTGAGCACTGACTGCCAATTATCCTGAATTATGTGTCATATAGTACGTTTGTGATCTGGGCTATAGTGCATTAGGAACCCAGCAGAGACCACCATGTTGATTTGACAAGGTTCTTAGAGCCAAGATGAATAAATTAACGCAACAGAATGATTCTGATGAAGAGAAGATTGAAGCCAAGCTCCCAGAGATGGAAGATTAGTGACTAATCAGCTCTAACACCTGGTTTCCATAACACTCTAATAACAACTCCTCACGCTGCTATAACAAAACACAACAGCCTCTGCCAGGGGGAGAAGTGGGAAACAGCCTCAAAAGTTATGGCTTGGGGTGTTTTATTCACGACAGGATGTATTTCACCTGTTCTTGGAAAATTAGAGCAGCGGCAACTCTTTCCTCTCTTTATAATGGGAAGGAGCGCGGGCGATGGGTGTGAATTCAAAACCACCAGGCTCCCCGGAGAACAGAGTGAAGGAGAAGGGCTGTGCTACTGACGTCTCAGTTCAACTTGCGGCAGCTGAAACGGGAAGGAGGTGCTGAGCGCAAGGAGCGGGAAGGGATGGGGAGGGGCACAGACAGACGCTTCACACTGAGGAGCGGGACCCCGGGTAACAGTCAGCCCTGACCTCTTACCTCTGGGCTCAGGGGAAGCAGAAGCAAATGTCCTCTGGGACTCCAAATCTCACTTAATTTCTCTCTTAATTTGGAGAAAAGTTTGGGATCCTAACATCTGTCACGTAAAGCTAAGAAGCCAGATCGCCAAATGTCTCAAACAAACACAGAATCTTAAAATATCTAATACGAATGCTACTTTCTTAAAGACATCGTAGAGGCACGAGGGATTCCTTTGGCCCAGTGCTCTTAATCAGCATTGGAGGAGGCACCCCTTTGAGAACCAGCTCTGTCTTTCCCTCGGGCATCACTTTCTTTTCTTTTGAGACAGTTTGACTTTGTCACCCTCAGAAGAGTGCCGTGGTGTCATAGTTCACAGCAACTCCACACTCCTGGGCTCAAGTGACCCTCTTGCTTCAGCCTCATAAGTGGGACTATAGGCGCCCACCACCAAGCACAGCTATTTTTTAGAGATGGGATCTAGCTCTTGCTCAGGCTGGTCTCAAACTCCTGAGCTCAGGCTCCCAGAGCGTGAGGATTACAGGCGTGAGCCACTGTGCCCAGCCTTGGCCATCACTTCTCAAAAGGCAAGTCATGAATTATGACCTGTATTGTCAAATCAGAAAGCGTTTAACTGAGAATGGTTGATTCTCACAAACCTGTGAGATGTATGCTGGAATAGCGTTTTGACATCGGCCAGAATCGAGGCATCAAAGTGTCAAAACCGTCCTCTATGATTGCTTGAAAACAAAGGGCGGCTGTGGCGTCATCTCTGCGATAAACGTCTCAGGAATCTGAGACCAAGAAACTCAGTTTGATGACAACCAAGCGTTTGAAGACAGGGTGGGTGGTGAGTAGGGGTTATTCATATCACAACAACAACAAGGACAGCCGCGGGGGTTGTTTAGCAGATGTGTGCTGAGCTCTGAGAATCGTTCCCACGTGACTTAATATGCATGAGCCCAGTGTCCAACCTTTTAAGGAAAGCACGCCTTTGTAACGCAGCTCGGCCTGTCTTTGCAGTTTCTATTCCCAACTGCAATTCCCATCCCTGCTCCTGGACTTGCTCATCACAGTCTGTTCAGTTCTGGAACTTAATCTCTAGCCTGCGGTCCGGTCAACAATTTACATTTTTTGTTTCTGTTTTATTCTGGTTATTCCCCACCTAGGACGCAGAGCCATGCCCCACATTCAGCTCGGCGGCCTGTGAAGACCCACGCTTTTTGAGGTGACGGACAGAAAAAGGCAAACTACACATTGTCCCAAGGGCTGTTTCCAAATTTGGTCTCCCAAAGGGAAGTTCGCTAAACTCCTCTGGTGGGCAAGCTTTAATTCCGACCCATTTTCAGTTTCATTTGTTCTAATACTTAATTCTTTCTTTGCCTCAGCAAGCCTCATCAAAAGGGAGACAGGAGGAGTGTAGCTGTTGTTTTATCTGCTTTACACTAGAGATGATTTCCTTCAACCCTTTTCCAGTTTTTCACCCCCAAACTCCAATTTAAGCCTAGGTGTCAGATGTCAAAAGTACATCTTTCACATACAAGCAATACGTCTGTGTTAACCTGCACCTAATACTCTTTTTTTATTGTTTTGTTTTATTTTCTCTCTCTCTCTGTTGAAATATTTTAGTGAGTATTTAAACTTTCAAAGTGAAATTCAGGGAGGGAAGAAAAGTAAATCTTTAAAAGGGTCGATTGAACTTGTAATCATAAAAGCCACACTCTGGGCCATTTGCTGAATTCGACTCTGTTAAATGTTTTTATCCTGCTACCCTAAATTATAAATGCCCTGACCATAAAGTAGGGGAAAAAAGCCAGCTATCATCAGTGTTCTGCTAAAAGTTCCCCTGCCATCACCAAAGCGACCTGCAGATATTCAGAGGAGTCACTGTGGTCTTCGTGGGAACAGCAGGTAGCAGTTGTGTGTGTACAAAGTGTAGGTGAGACTATAGTTAATATGGTAACAAAGCCCTCAAATGTAGAGTGAGAGGGGCTTTGTCTCCTGCCCTTTCAAAGACATACCAAGGATACTGAGGGCCGTGAAAGGAGCATGGGGTTTATGGTTAATCTGAAAACATGTCATTTTTCTAAGCAACTGTGGCCAACAAGCGCTCTTCAAGAGATGGACCCAGCTGATATTCTGGTCTACCTGTGACCTTTGTATGGATTTACATTGTAAAACTTCTGGGAGGCTGAATAGATAGGAATCTCATGAAAGAACTTGAAATCTAAGACGGCAAGGCTGTGGGTTACAGATGCTTTCGACAATCTGGTAAAACATATCAACTCCTCACTCCAAAAACATGCAAGTATTTACACTTCTATAAAAGTACACATTACTTCAGGAATTTTATTCAAGGATAAGAATCACTGCAGAAGATAATACACTATCATTAATTTGGGGAATTTGTAATATTATACTAGCACTTTAAAATCCCCCAAATCAACTGGATTCTTAACTATAAGATGCGCAGGGGAGAGTAGTGTGTTAAATGGGTTATAGTAAGCAAAAAAGCAAGCAAACAAACAAAAATCCCCTCTCATTATTATTCATCTCTCTTCAAAGCTTCCTGTAACATTGAAAGGAGGATACATTAGTCGGGGTTCATCACAGAAATAGAACCATGTTGTGGACAAAGCCAGATAGAAAGGTGATAGATACATAGGTAGGTAGATATAGATTGATTATGGGAATTGGCTCATGAAATTATGAAGGCCAAGGTGTCCTACCACCTGCCTTCTGCAAGCTGGAAACCCTGCAAAGCCAGTCGTATAACTCAGTTGGAGTACTAAGGCCTAAGAACAGGGTGGGGTGGATATTATTAAGTTCAGCATTTCGAAAGCTAGAGAACCAGGAATGCTGATGTCTGAGGTCAGGAGAAGAGTGTGGTTCCAGCTCAGGAAGACAGACATTTTTGGCCTTCCTCTACCTTTTTGTTCTATTCATGGCCTCGAAGGATTAGATGCTTCCCACCACCATTGCTGAGGACAAATTGCTAACCTCTTTCAGAAGCACACACAGGAACAATGTTTTATTAGCTTTCTGGGTGTTCCTTGTCCAGTCCTCAGAATTCCCATTGTCAGTGGAGGAAAGGGAAATAGAGAAACCATAAAAGGAAATATATTACTTTACTCAATTTGTTACCATTGTAACAAAGTCAACACAATGATTTCAGATTATGGTCCTTATTCCTGAAAGTTGTAACGATCAATGAGGGTGAAAAGTAAGGCAATAGGATGCCATAGAAAGTATCCTTTCCTTGGGTACTAAGGCCAGAAGCTGTTTCATACAGTGACGATGCTTTAGTTCCTTGTCTGCAAATGAGTAACTGCATATACCTAACGTATAGGCAGGGTGGGCGGATGAAACGAGTTGAAGTGTCTGAAAGACATTTGCAGACTGTTAGTGACTACATACAAATGTTGGTTATTATTTTTACAGAGGGCTGAAGACTTTTAATATTATCAGACTGTATACCATGCAGAAAGTCCTGGAATCCCTTCTGGGTGCTCTGACATTAACACAGGGACCCACCAGCAGAAACTGCCTTGAACTCTGCTCGGAGCACAAAAGAGTTGGACATAGAGTTATTTACCTGAACAACAATGGTAAAGCAGCTGAAATTTGGAATTCAGTCCGTAGCTATACCAAACTAGTAATGTCTATATTGCAAATTATTTAAAGCAATGATCTCCTAAGGGAGCCTCATGGCTCAAGGTAGGAAAGCAAGAAAATTAGCTGGAGTGTGTGGGGGGATTATAAAAACTACTACTCATTGTTATATCTTTGTCTTGTTTTTGAGAAAAACAATCATTTTTATTTAAGGGTATGTAGGCTATATTAATACAGTTACATATGACTTAATTTATATGTAAAGATATAGGAGTGTTTAAGTTTTTTACTACTGGGTGTGTAGGTTCAAGAAACTTTGACGTATACAGGTTTTTTAATATGTACAACATTATTTGACACCCACCCCCAGTTATGTTAGGTCACTAAGTCCATTATTGAGTTAAGGAAACCAAGAACCAAGACTGGGAAAAGTTAAGAGTTTTCTGCTGCATCTTATTTAGAAGGATAAGAATGATATTCTAGGTTGGGGAGCTCAGTCCAGAATTCCATACCTTTACACAAACTGGGCCCTTCTGAATTCAGCTTTATAGGCCAAGGTTAGGTCCCAAAGCACAGGTGGATTAAAGGCATAAAAAGGAGAGTTGGGTTGACTACCATGGGTAGGTCAGTGGAGGGAAGCTCTTCTAACATGCAGAGCTACATTGTATTCAAGCATCTCTGTAGAACACTTACACATGAGGGTCAGGCATCCACTGACCTTGAACCACTGCAATGGATCACAGGGTACAGAAATGCCCCAACATGATACTCAAGACGGTAGAAAGGAGCCACTTCTCTCCACTCCCAACCAAAACATAGAAACAAAAACATAGTTATCATCACCATGTTTATATGTTATTTATAAGTGATATTTCCTTATTTCTTGCACTTTCCTGCTTTGGTATAAAATTCAATACAAATGCTAACTATTATTTGTATTTGACAAACACCTGCCATAGAAAAAAAATGCAATTCTTGCTTTCTGCAAAAAGAGCAAAAATGACTGAAAGGAGATGGCCTATTCTGGGTTAAAAACAGCATAAACTTTCCAGCCTCACATCCCTCTCCCTGTTTTATGGTTCAAGAATATGTTCTGAGCTTAGAATTCATTTCCTTGGATATCTTCAAGACTGTGTTTCAACAACAGGAATTAGTATAATTCTTCTTGAAAACACCAAGTAATCTGTTCTTTTGAGCGAGTTTTATGTACACAGGTTGAGTGGCCAAAAATGGATCTAAAAATAACATACTTTCTCTGAATATAGAGGTTTCAAAGGGATATGTGCTTCTGGGCAAAAAAATAAATGTTAGGCAGTGTCCTTTTTATAAGTCAAAATGAAAATTACAAAATTACTATAATGTATAAAATTAGCTATGTGCTTAAGATTAATTTAGTATGCTAGTGGTAGTAAATTAATTACATTAGTGCCTCTCCATTTCTGAAATTCATATCTGCAATGTGTCTTCAAAATTCAGTAAGTGGCCATTTTTTCCTTTATGGTTCAGGTGGTTCAGATTGCTGATTTTGCAGGGTGGCTGGCTGGCATGTGGACTGCTCGCGTAGGAAATACATGTGTTACAGAATCTAAGGGCTGGCAAAATTCTTTGAAATAATCTAGTAGATTTCTTATTTTTCAGAAGAGGAAAGAGTGTCCCCAAATAGAAACTCAAACAGCTGGATTCGTAAATAGCAAGAAACCTTAATGTGGTACATTTGTTCAACAAATATTTACTAGCCTGATTTGGGGTCGAAAGTTGCATAGAACTATCAAAGAACATCATGTGGCCACATAAATTATTAAAATCAAGAAAGATATTGGGTGTATCATGTAGCTGACAAAGAAGATATTTAACAGCATGTTGTTCGCACTTTCCTATGTAAATACAATATGTTGCTAAGAAGGTAATTTTGTCTTAAACATCTGTTTTGCCAATAAATACGGTACCTACCTGATTTGCACACCAGAAAATTAGGGAGCTATGACTTCCTACAAACTGTGTATTTCAAATAAGAGGTTGAGTCAGGTCCAATATAAAGAACAGTTATAAGAAGCTGAATATGTCATCAAAACAGCATTTTCATGCTTGACCTTCCATCCCAGCATTTCTAACCATGCATGTGAATGTGAGGTATAAATGAGGGATGATTCACAGAAAATTGCGATGAGAAATAACATCATGGCCCTTTAAATGCAACCTTGCCTAAATGGCATAAATAATGTTAGTTCTCCTTGCTTCAGTTCGTGGGAAAGAGGCAGAAAAACAGAAATGAAGACCAAAGGGAAATAAGCTCTTTTTAAAAACAGTGGAACACTTCAAATGTCAAAATCTCTTCTTGAATTTAAAAACGTTAATATTTTTAAATTAGTTGTAACTATTTAAAATGAATTTATGTTAATAGGAAATGCAAATATTTCATAAGATCTCCCCACAATAATTTTGACTTCAATGTGGCAGGAGATTTTCATTATTATCCTTTTTATTGTGTGAGAGTTTCCTTGTAAAAGCAACAGAGAAGAAATGAAATCAGGCATCACCATATGTCTGAAAGGTTATCAACATAAGAAATTGGTAAACCTATGTGGAAAAGTTGCTCCTTCCCAAGCCTCTGCTCAAAAACGAAAAAATTATTTCTCTGATAATTTATTTTTGGGTGAGGTCAAAAAAGCAAATGGAAAATTAAAACTTACGGATAATTTTAAAATTTAGCTAAAGTTGTAAAAACAAAGAACGTAAAAAGTTTAGAAAACATTTAAGAAAGATTTCTAAAGTCTTTTTCTATAATAAAAGGAATACATACAGCTGATCACTCTGTGCTCTAAAATAATAATGGTACATGGAAGATAGAAAATCAGAATGATGTTCCAAATTAAAATACAGCTGGGATCAAAGTGTACTTTATAAAACAACAAAAGTCTTTCAAGAAAATAAGAAATACTTGTTTAGTGCTTAATGGACGCATTGAACTGCTGTAGCAACCTATTTGAAAAATAATTTTATATTCGCTCAATTGGATTTTGAAAAAAAATCATTATCAATATATAGATGTTAGCTGAACTTCCCCTCTGCAAGTATTTTTTAAATTTAAATCAATGTCATTAGCAATGCTGTTTTCCATCCAAGCATCCAAATAGCAAATGCTAAGATAATGTTTACCTGAAATATTTTGCTACTGTATTTAAATTTTGCTAAGAAAACAAACTATACCTGCACATTGAATTTGACAGGGATCAGTTATCAGAAATCACAAAATCTTCCCTAAGGTAACTTGCATTATGGATGAAACCTCAAATAAGATATGCTATTTACAAATGCCTTTGCCATTTTTGTAGAAATAAACAGGGACTACATATAAAGTAAGTGGATATGAAGGGTAAAGAAAAGTGTTTTAATTCTAAATCTCTTCTAAATAACTCTAAGACTTCAGGCAAAGTGTAATATGTAGATTTTTTAAGTTTTATAATAAAACAAAATGGAAGAACTGCATATTGTTATAGATGATATTTTACAATGATAAATTACTTTAAAATATGTGTCCATCACTTCACTGAAACTAACGTACTTTGCCATTTTTATTACATACAGAATTGGCTGTGTGGATTTTTAATATTTCCATTGATATATTTGCATGGAAAAGTAGGAACTCATTTGATATTTTCTGTGCTTATTTTCTGCTGCTGTTTTTGAGTCAGAGTCTCACTCTGTTGCTGTCCTGGCTAGAATGCCATGGCATCAGCCTAGCTCACTGCAATCTCAAATTCCTGGGCTAAAGTCATCCTCTTGCCTCAGCCTCCTGAGGAGCTAGGACTATGGGCACCTGCCATAATTTTTCTATTTTTAGTAAGATGGGTCTAGACCTTGCTCAGGCTGGTCTTGAATTCCGGATTTCCAGGGATCCTCCCACCTCAGTTTCCCAGAGTCCTAGGATTATAGGCATGAGCCACTGCACCCAGGTGATATTTTTGTTTTATGCAACATTTCTTTTACCCATGTTGAGCCAAAGGCACATTTAGGTATTTTGTGCTTTATACAACAGTATGTCTGTTACTCATGCTGACCTAACATGAGTAGGTAGGGTACATGAACAAAAAAGCACACACACACAGATGAGCTGCTCCTGAAAGAAAACAGAGGACCAAGAAAAGAGTTTTAAAATGTAAGTATTTATTTAAAAGAAAAAAATGAAGGGAGGTTAAGAAGAAGGAAGAAAATGAATCATGATGAAGAAGAAAAAAGAAAGAGTTACTGCTAGGAGTCTTTCTATAACAAGTTAATAGTCTCATTTCAGAGAAAAACGGGCCAATCAGGTCAGCATCTTTGCTGTAATAGATTCTAAAATACCATGGCTTCTGTACGTAAATTTCCTATAGAGTCTTTTAAGAAGATCATTGCTCACGTATGATTATGATTATTTCTAGCTGACCTCTGTGCTTATCTGTTTGATGACCCTCCTTCTGTAATCATGAAACTCTAGGATTGAAGAATCAAAATACAATTGACCCTTGAAGAACACACATTTGGACTGCATGGGTCCACATATGCACCGGTTGTTTTCAGGAAAGTTACACCGAGTGTGGCTTCCCTTCCATGTCCTCTGCCTTCTCCCCCTCCGTTGCCCCTAAGACAGCAAGACCATCCCTCCCCTAGCTCCCTTTCCTCAGCCTTCTCAATGTAAAGATGATCAGGATGAAGACCTCTCTGGTGATCCACTTACACGCAATGCACGAGAAATGCACTCTCTGCTTCTAGTGATTTTCTTTCCTTGAGCTTCCTTAAGAACACAGTACACGTGTAGTCTACAATATTGGCGTCAATCTACTGTTTACATTATCACTCAGTCTTCCAGTCAGCAGGATGCGATTAGTAGTTGAGTTTTAAGGTAGTCAATCTTGTATGCAGATTTTCAACCATGTTGGGGGTCAACCTTGCCTCTGACAGCAAAACTTAACCAACTTTAGGACAATTTCTTTTTTCCAGAGGGAATGAAGAATAGCCAAAAAAGAGAGGGAAAGAAAAACATTTGTAAATAAGCACTTATTCTGAAAAGAGCGAGGAAAGACTGTTAGGTGGGAGAAGACATGGCGATGATATCTGGGCAGATGTCACCAAGGATGCTCAGCAGTGGCCCGAACCAGCTCCTTCTCCATCTTTCCCAAGTCCTGCCTTTCCACCAATATCCTTCACGTTTGCTCTGTTTTCTGATTCTTGTCTTCTTATTCTCCCAACTAGACAGAAAGTCCATATTTTATTTAAAAACTCTCCATCTGGAGCTGCTACTGTGGCATTCCAACTCCACAACAGTGACCCAGACAGGTTGACCAACTACCCTGGCTTGTCAGGAACAAGGAACTTCCTAGGACCTGAGACTTTCAGCGATGAAACAGGGAGAGTCCAGGACAAACCAGGCTAGGTCACCTTACCTGTGAATTTCTTCTCTTGTCCTCTGGTTCCATCAGCCACATAGACATTCTGAATGAAGTCAGGGCAAGAAATGAACTAAAAACTACAAGTTAGAAGTATATGACCAGGAAGTCAGAGGGCCCACAGGAAGCCTATGCCATCAGTAAGCCTTATTTACTGAAGGGAAAATAATGTATACAGTGTATTAGTCCTATAGTAACTGTTAATCCTCTCCAGAAAAAAAAATAAAATAAAAGAGAAAGCAACTGATAAATTACTTACTGAAAATGTAAAGCTCAAAGCAGTAACCACAATGCAATAATTGTTTGACTTGATTAGACATAAAAATAAATCTGTCATTTACTTCTCTCTCATCCCATTAGTACGTACAATGAAAGGAAAAACCTTTTTAAAAGGTACCTCACGGCCAATTTTTTCCCCTTAATTCTGCATTGTAACAAACAAAGGTAAAATCAAAAATCATGCAAGCGGTGAAGTATAAGCTTTTTCCCATTATCCTTGGAAGGATGAGGACAGTGCCAATTAAAAACATGTTCCCATGTAGCTCTCAGAAAATGCCTTTTTTTTTTTTTAACTCCTTGACAGTAGAATGCCTTATTAAGAAAAAAAAAAAAAGAATCACAAAGCCTAACAGCTTAGAAATCGTCAATATTTGGGGGGAAATCAATCTATTTGTCTCAATTTAAATATATGGAACCTCTCCTAACCTCATTGACATAAATAATATTCCCTGTTGATAAAATCTGAGACTAAAATGAGCATCTAATCTCGGGAAACATATGCTAACAATGTTGCCTTTCTTAAGGTAACAAGAAAAACGAGGATCATTCGATAGAACACGGTCAAATTAAGTTCTGCTTTAAGTGGAAGAATGCGGCCCCATTTACATGCATGGGTGCTAGTCTCCGTGTGACTTTTTTCCTCTGTTGAGAAACTTGACTTTGATTTTATTTTTATCATTTATGCTGTGAAATACCAACACCATGGCATTCCTACAAAACATGCTTTTATCCATTTTTTTGTACGTCCGCGTTCAAGTTAGAAAGTAAGTCATATCTCCAGATCTCGTTTTGTAAAGGTTGTACTCACCACAGGCTTAACAGGACGGTGGGAGACAGTGTGGAAGGGATCGATAAAATAGCATTACCCTTTGTGATGGCGAGCCTCGGCAGGACACACGGCTTAACTCTGTGTCTGTGCTGACACGCCGTCCTGACCTGCTGGGAGAGTGCACTAGAGCACAGCTATGGACCAAGAAACCCAACCAGGATAAGAAACTCATTTCCTTCACCTTGTTCTGGAACTGCTTTAATAAAGCTGGAGAAAATCTGGATGCCTTAAGATGAAGTTTCCAATTTAAAAGACAAATGTATAAACACCCTGAGGTCTGAGGGCACAGGCCTTGACATTCAGACAGCGGCACAGATCGTCCGGGACGTTTCATGTCGACAGAGGCCTGGAGATGCAGCACGTCTTCAACCTCAACGTGTCACTTGTGATTTTGAAAAAGCCAGCTCTTGCGGTTGCGGGGATGCAACACTGCAAGGTAATGAGTTTATATTAATTGCCTCTTTCACTTGCCAAGTGGACTCAGGGAATAATATGTTAAATTTCCCTCTAAATTAAATGTTTATAATTTCTCATTTGTCACTGTGAGAGTAAAATTAGCAGCTCCGTGGCTGTGCACGTTCTCAGGTCTGAGGTATGCTCACACTGTTACCGTTTGTGACGATAGGGAGGGCTGGTCTGCTCGGGCCAGGGACACTGAGGCTCGGCATGGTTACAGGGGGACCGGATGATCTGCACTGCTTCTTTTACTGTTTTTCTACTTAAGAGTGAGTACTGAGACAGTCAGTAATTTGCTATTCAGGCCAAGCTAACGCGAAGATTCCTTCAGAGGGCCTTACAACGATACAACTGATTTATTTTTCTACGTCCCTATTATCTTTCAGGCCACATTCGACTACTCTCCCTGACACAAAACATGAGCAGACGCCTCCCCCTGGTCTTCTCTCGCGTCAAATGTCTCATCAGATCAGCTTTTTTTCTGAGTTTCTCAACACCCATCACATCCCCCATATAAGACCAAGGAACTTCTGCTTAACTTTCTTGTAATACCTGAGCTAGGATTAGAAGAGCGCGAGATGGCTTACCATGGACTGCATGCAAATAAATAAAGAAAGGTCTGCAGAGAACTATGTTCCAAGAAAACCAGCTATAAGGGACTAAAATCTAGTGTGGCTGTGACATTTTGGGGTTTAAACAACTGGCCTTCTCCATTCTCAAAGGAGATTCTCAGAGATAGGTTTGGATTTTGGAACCTGTTACCCGTACTGGTGACGCCCTATACCCTGAGATTCTAGCACTTGATAGACACGTGCCTCCAAAGTTATATACTACATAACTGTTATTCATCAGGTACAGGCACCTTCCCGAACTCTTTTAGGTTGTCAGGGATAAACTGGAGGCAAAAAAGCTGTCTTCATCTGGTAGGACAAATTTGTTTCCCTTTTGTCTCATCTCAACTTCCCCTGATTAAACCCCACCTTGTTCCCTTTTTAAAATGAGAAGCATCCCATGTGACTGACTTGATTACAGGACCAACTACCAGGGGTTAGCACCGTAGCAACACTGAACTTGGGAAAGCTGTGACAGTGCAGCTTTGCAGTTATGCTCCCGATAAAATGCTTAGGTCAAGAAACTCACGGCCTCTGAAAGGGAAAAGGGACAGTACTAAAAATAAAAAACACATCCTCCATCCAGGTTCTCCCATCCAAATTAATCCATAGGCATCAAGTAGACACTGTTTTCTTTTTCATCTTGATAGAGCTTTTGTTCCTTATAATTTTCAGAAAGAATACAGCTGTGTCTGAGGCACCTTATAGGGAAGACAAAATTGGGAGAAAGAGTCAGTGTCGACCTAAAGGGACTTCTGAGAGAGTAAAGTCAAACACAAAGGTGATCACGACTGAGGCCACTGCAAAGCGCAGGCACTAATGTCAGACAAGCAGGGTTCTGGAATGAGCGCCTTTGTGCTGCTCAGAAACAAGGAGTTAATTCCTCTCTCTAAACTATATTTGCACATTTTTTTCAAAGTTGATAAAGGACTGAATGAGATCAGGACTGAAAACTCCTAGACCAGCTCCCAAGTAGTACGCACTTGACAATGGTAACTGGTTCATGAATTAAAGCTTTGTACTGCACAGTAAGGTAGAATAATAAAATGTGGGGGGAAGATCAGTGAATCTGGGCAGCAGGGGCTTAGCCATAACTGGCTGGTTGTTCAAGAGGTGCCTCTTCAAAGGTAAAGGGCTGCGTTAAGTATGAATTAGGAAGAAAAAATTTAAGAAAAAGTTTAAGGACACACGCACACACCCACCCAAAGACACATTTAGAAATAACTGGGTTGGGCTACAATGTCACGTTCCCACGGATAATATTCTAGATGACCAGCTTAGAAGACTGGGAGAGAACCTCACTGAGGAACGATCACCAGGGATTTTCTATAGATTTGGTGCAACAAGGCTCTCTGAATGTTTAGAGACTTACCAGATGTTTTACAAAGTAATCTGGTCACTTCGTGTAAGGGTCTCGAATTGGAAAAAAACACAGCTAAAAAGTTAGAAGGGCTGTGGGAGTTTGGGCTCAAGGAAACAAGGTCTTTTATGCAAATGATGATGGTCAGAATGAAAAATAAAAAGGAGAGCACAGAGGAGAAATATTGAAGTGGAAAATACAGGAGTTGGTGCTTAATTGGATGCAGGGTACAACAGGGCAAGGAGAACAAATAAAAAAGGCTCACACATTTCAAGCCTGATGTCTAAGAATGTGAGAACATGTTACACAGTGTAATCTGTGTTGGGGGGATGATATTAGCTTTGGGATCACATAAATTAGCTTGGTTCTTACTAAATGTCTTACATTATTTTAAAACTTAAAAAGCAAATTATCAGGCCAGGCATGGTGGCTCATGCCTATAATCCTAGCACTTTAGGAGGGCAGGCCTAGGCAGGAGGATTGATTGTGTGAGGCCAGGAATTTGAGACTAACCTGGGCAACAGGGGGGTCTCTTCAAGTGATAGAAAAATTAGCCCAGCACTATGGAGGGTGCCTGTAGTCCCAACTACTCGGGAGGCTGAGGCAGGAGGATTGATTGCATGAGGCCAGGAATTTGAAACCATCCTGGGCAACAGGGAGACTCCATCTCTTAGAAAAATTAGCCTGGCACTGTGCGGGGTGCCTGTAGTTCCAACTACTCGGGAGGCTGAGTAAGGAGGATCCCTTTGCCCAGTCAGGTGTTTGAGGTTGCAGTGAGCTATGATGGTCAGAATGAAAAATAAAAAGGAGAGTACAGATGCCACTGTAGTCTACCCAGGCAACAAAGTGAGACCTTGCCTCAAAGAAAAAGAACACATTGTCTTACCACTGGCCATCTGAAAATAAAATTACTCATGATACAAACTTTTAAATATGTATAATATCTGTAATATTAGCATATCTCAGGTATATTTAGAATCTAAGAAATAAGAATACTATTTCTCAAACAACAGTCAAAAATACTTTAAAAATTTTTTTAAAGGACAAAAATATTCAGTATATCATCTTAAATCAGCTCCCTTAGGAATATTTGTTCCCCTGTGTTCAATGCAGCACTGTTGGAGATAACAGAAAAAACCCACACATCTGTCAATGGATGATGGATAAAGAAATTATGGCATATATGTGTATATATATATGTGCGCATGTGTATATGTATATATACATATATGTGTATATATAGATATGTATACACACATATATAAATATTTTTCAGCCTTTTAAAAAAGGAGATAGTTCCATTTGTGACAACATGGATGAATCTGGAGGAAGTTATGGCAAGTATTGTAAGCCAGGTACAGAAAGAGGAATACGACCAGATCTCACTTATATGTAGAAACTTAAAAAACGTTATATATATGTGGTGACCAGGGGCAGGAGAGGGGGAGAAAATGAGAAGAAATAGGTCAAAAGGTACAAACTTGCAATTATGTAGGACGTATTCGTCTACAGATCTAACATATACTATGGTGATTATTGTTGATAATCCTGTATTGAATAACAAAGACGTGCTAAGAGACTAGATTTTAGGTGCTTTTATCCACATAAATGCAGGTAACTATGAGGGCTGATGGGTACGGTACTTTGCTTGATAGAAGTAACCATTATGTACACAAGTACATCAAAACATCATGTTGCAAACCTAAAACATATACAATAAAACTTAAATTAAAAACAAACCAAAGCAGCAAGGCATCTATACCATTTATATCGTGCACAAAATAAAACTTTGTCCCATTTAATTCTATTTACTAACTATTGTTCTTCAGTGTTTCGCAAAAGTATTTAACAGGGCTAAGAATGTGTCAAAACAGCGATGTAGGAAGTGAGGACACTAGGGAGATCCCCCAAACAAATCCGCCACATCAGAGAAGGTATTTGCTTCGTGTGACAGGGAAAATTAAATCTTCATGCCAACATAAGTATATAAGAATGAGCACAAGCTGAAGGTGCATTAATCTCAATCACTGTTTATTTGTGGGTGTTTAGACATATTACATGCAGGGTATGTTTCCATTATTGTTGTTTTGAATGAAACACGCAGCAATTCATTGTGAGAATGCCAGGGAAATAATTTTCTCAGCTGCAGAACTGTAGCAACAAAGGGAAAACTACAACACTCCAGTTCCCACTGCCGTCTTACACGCTTAGCCCCGTTTTTATTTCAAAGGAGTGGGAAAAAGAAATCAAGGACAAATCATTCCCTCACATGTTATTAATAACATAATTTCTCCATGCTATTATATATTTTATGTTAAAAATCACATATGGATCATTAGGAAAGATTAAGATATGTCTAAATGAATTTCAGCAAAAAAGTGGTTAACATTCATCATAGCCTTTCAAAACAAAATTGGATTCTACTTTATCTGAAAACTTTCCAATGTAATATTACTTTTTCTTACATATACAGCCTGCAACTTACCTAGGGCACTATTTCTCATTTGGACAACTTAAGTACACCACACACACATACACACACACATATACCACCTTGAGAGAAACGAGCAATTCTCTCCTGGGAAACTCAAAACTGTATTAAAATGATAAGTAGCAAGTCTTCACTCTTCCTTCATTAACTTAGGCAGACAAGTGTGATGTACACACACCAAAAAAAAAAAAAAAAAAAAAAATCAAGGTTCCAACATGCTCCTGGTCATAGTAATCATCTTTGCTTCCTCCAGCCCACAAAGTTTGTTCATTTTTACAAAGACATTATAAGCTGTGATGGAAAAAGCCGTACCCAGAGGAGCCTTCCAATTATCTACACAGGTAGCCGAGCCCATCTGGGACCCCTAACAGGTACGGGTCAGGACTTAAGAATTCAAAATAATTATGGCAAAGGAAGTGCCTGCATGAGCAATTTCTCTTTGGTATTCTCTCCATCTACTGGAGTCAGGCAGAGAAAAGGGAAACTGAAAATTGGAGTTAAAAAAAAGCAGAAATCAGAAATACCATAACACAGTGACTAAAATGATTCAAGTTTGTCGATTATTTGACATGGGTGGCAGTTGGAGTTTTTTCTTTTTTATTCTGAAATTAACGTTATTTTTAGTCTTCTCCAAAGTTCCTTGTAAGTTCATTTATATAAGGTACATATATTGATGTAATAATATTTTGGATACGTAAGGAGTCTGTTGTATCCATTAAGGGGTACTTTTGATATTTTGTTGCATGTACAGATCGTGTAATGATTGAGTCAGGGTATTTGAAGTTTTCATCACTTTGAGTATTTATCCCTTTTATGTGATGAAAATAATTCACGTAACTCTTCTGGCAACTTTGAAAAAAGTGTGCCTATTTTTTTTCTTTTTCTAAAATTTTAGAGATAGGATCTTGCTATGTTGCCCAGGGTGGACTTGAACTCCTAGACTCAGGAGATCCTCCCACCTCAGCCTCCTGAATAGCAGCAACTGGCAAAGCACACCACTGTGCCAAGCTGGTATATAGGAATCGATTTTACAGGGAGCACATTCCAAGGTAAACTGGCAATCACCCTTCACATACCTATATCAAAACAGAGCTATGTGCCATCTGCTGTAAGTATTCACACTTCAGAGTTCGGGTCCTAATATCCCAGTCAATAAGCCACAAGGAAATCTATTTCATTAGCCAACAAGTGCCTTTGAGGTGCCTTCTGTAGACAGAGACCAGGGCAAAACGTGGCCAGGAGGAGAGAGAGACGCATAGTACCTTCAGATGCTCCTCTGGATTTCAGTCAAATTCAGGTATGAATACAAATTCCTTTTTGAGGAATAAAGTCACGTAGGGAATAAAAAGAGACTTTCCAGGCATGTTTCTTACTAAAATAAAAAAATCAAGAATGAAAGCTTGAAATACTCACAGATTCTGCTCTGAAACCACCACTGTCCTATCAGGGAGCCAGTCCTGATATTAAGAGCTGAGGCTTTGGAGTCAGCAAGTCTGGGTGGCAGCCCCTGCCCTCCACCGCTAAATGAGCGGTGGGACGTGAAATTCCCTTCTTGGAGCCTTAGGCTCTAATGGAGAAAACGACTTGAACCTGTTGAGGATGGTTGTGGGAGGTTTAGCGTAGATGTTCTTTTCCTTGAGTATAGCATGTTGCCTGTTATGCATCATGTAAATTCCTGACTATAAGACACACGTTTCCCAAATGTCACTAGAAAAGAAAAGATCTCCTCTTTCAAATATTCACTTTACAGCATCCCTTGCAGAAGCTCCATCCTGGACCCGTCTGGAGTATTGTTTTCGTGTGTCATGTGGCTGTTCTGATTGTTGAGTGCCTCTATCACACTGCTTGTTCAATATTTTGAACATCACTCCTGCTGTTTGGAGAATAGACGCGGTCTGTAGACTGTAGCCAATGTTACTCAGATGGTAGAGAGGCCACAGGAGGCGGCCACATTTAGTGCTGATTTTGTCATGATTCCTGGGGTGGGAGTAAAATCTCACAGTCCCAATGCCAAGTGAGAATAAGCTGTTTTAAACAGCCCTTATTAATTTGTCTTCGTTTCACTCCCTTCGATCCATTCTCTGCTCTGTCCTGAGTGGTAGAAGGTTGAGCCCGGGAGCCCGATTCCCCTGCCCCATGGAACCCCCTGGAGTCTGCCGGTGGGTTCAGAAGGCCAGAGCAGGGAAGAGCAGGATGCTTCTGCGCAGCGGACCTTCCCCAGCTCTCCGTCTCTGTGCCTCTGGGCTCCTTCCTGAAAGCGGCTGTGCTCACCTGCTGTACCCCAAGCAGCTCTTGATTTATTGCTTCATGCTACAAATACGTTTGGGTGACAAGTCACTTTCTCGTGTCCCTTGTCCCGCCAGTCCTGGGCACAGGAAAAGGCGGTCCCACAGTTGCTCCTCTAGGGATAGGGGTTCCACCAGTACTTGCTGACTTCCACGCACAGTTCCTTCATTAGCCTCTCTTCTGCAAAGCCTTTCAGATGCACCATCTGTTTCCTGGTGGGCCCCGGCCCGATACAGCGCGAGTGAGTGGTCATGTTGTGGAGATCACAGTCCGGGCAGGTCATGCACGGCTTCATTGATAAAATGGCACTTGAGGCTTCTAGGACGTGATGGAGGGAGCCACTCGGCTGCCAGGGAGAACCACTTCATGTTACAGTGACTAGCAAGTGCAGAGGTGGAAGCTTGCTGAGGATTTTCAAGGCAGGGAATCCGTGGCTGGAACAGATTCAAAGGGGCATTTGAATTGAGATGGCGTTAAAGACACAGGCCACACTGAGATCGGCCAGAGACCGGATCCCAGAAAGAGAAGATGTGAAGATCCATGAAAAAGCTGTGGAGGGGAAAGGGATGGGCTGGCAACCAGCAAGGGATATTGAGAAGGAGAAACCAGACAGAACCAAGAAAGAACCAGGACGGCAAATGGAAAAGAGCGTTAGGAGGAATGAGGAACTGCGTTTGATCCTGGAGTACGTCCAGTAAGGTGGGGGCAGAGAACAGGCCGCTGGATGGAGCTACTTGGTGCCTTGCTGACCTTGACAAAGGCTGCTGTGGTGAAGTGGCTGAAAACAAAGTTTAGCCATAGTTGGTTCAACAAAAAGCAAAGAGAGATTATAGATCAGTATAAATTAAACTAAAATAAAACAAACACCAAAAACCTGACCTAATGCTATGTCAATAGATTTTTGTGTCTTGGCATAAAATTCCCAGCGAGGTTATCAGAGACCGCCTAACACCCTGTGTCTCAACTGAGACGTGTGTGATACTCCAGGCAGGCCTGTTAGATAAACAAGAGGCATTTCACTCTCCTGCAAAGTTTGTATGTGCAATTTGGCTGATACAACGTTTTTGTCTTTTAATAAGGAACTTAGTGCACGTGCATACACACACGCCTAGCATGTATGTAGGAGGCTGGGGTGCTATACAGCATGTGCGATTCAAATAAAATCCAATTTTGAGACTGATCTGCAAACCAATGAGGCTTGACAAGGTTGGGGTAGTTGTAACTAACAACTTGATCATACATGCTTCCCCCAAGAGGGAACTGATAACAATCATATTTGTTAATCCTCTCATAAGAACTTCTGTGGTATCTTTAGCCCTTCTTAAAAAAGAGCATAGGAAGAAATAGGATTTCGTGTAAATATTCTAGCCAACATATCTACTCTTCTGATGTAAGCAAGAGCATGTGAGTCCCTGAGAGGGTAGGTGGCCTTCGCTGCAGGCGAGGCAACAGCAGTGACCACAGTGGGAGCATGGGTCAGTGGTCCCTTGCCACACGTCTGCACACTTTCCATGGTAGGGTGATAGATGTCTCTGTCAAGAGTTGCATGAGCATCAGATAGATGTACTCACTTAGATAAGGCTACTCCTTCACAGAAAGCTCATTCCTATGGAAGCAGAACTGTACAAACACCTGTCCTGTTATTCCACGGCACCAAGAAGAAGGGCCACGGAAGGATGTGCGGAGGCATCTTAGGGTTTACCTTTTGGAAAAATATTCTTTTAAAGTGATGAAGGCGAACATTTCCTCCATGGAAATGTCAGCACGGGCAAGTGAAATTCCAATTAGCATTGCTACTTTGTAAACAACAATAGCTAATATTTATCGAGTGCTTATTATAGTCCACGCATGGTGCTGAGTGCACTACACGCAGAGTCTCATTTATTCCTCAGAATGATACCGGGAGGGGAATATTACTGCCTTGCTTATTTTGCAAAGAGTGAAACAGAGGTCAGGGTATCAAGTGACTTTCCTAGAGTGAGAGGCAATCCATGAGTCACAGACTTGGGATGTGAACGCTGAACGTTGCATCCTAAAACTGTAAAAGATAAAAATCACTACGATACTAGCTCATATTTAATGGATACTTACCATGAAGCATAACCTTTGCATGGGTTCCTCAATTATTACTATCATCTCATTTTACTCATGAGAAAACCAAAACATAAAGAGCTGACATAGGTCACCCAGCTGAAGGAACAGAGTAGCAATTTGAACCCAATTCCTTGACTCCAGAGAAAGCACCTTATCCCACCACACAGACACTTCCGTTCCGAAGTCTAATTCAGTGTTAGTACTAAACACAGGCTTCATTGTCAAATACATCAGCAGGCCCTGCTAGCTGTGCCATTAAACACACAGGCGTGATCTTCCCTCTATCAGTAATTATAAAATAAAGTCAGGAAAGCAGGGCACAAGGCTCATGAAAAATGTAAAGTTTAATACCGCAATTTTTTTTTTTTTTACTGTACAGAAGACAGTGCAAGTGAGAAAGTGGTTATTTAAACAAAAAGGACAACCCGTGAGATAAAGATGTCTCTAGGACCTGAAGTCCCACAACAGTTTCAGGATGATGCTGGTCTTAAAGGAAGAGGTGAACTTGTGAAGGATCCGATGAGAAGGAGCAGAACGTCCTGGGACCAAGTTTAGCTGAGACAGCTGGTGAATATAGGGAATCACTGATACTAAGTTGATCAAGGCGGGCGAGAGCTGGAATTCCTGGCAGAGCCTGGACTCTCTTTTGCACAGGAAGAGATATTTATTTGACCTCGGGCATGACATGATCCAAAACACTGCTTGTAGAAGATAAATTTGCTGTCCTAGATAGCATAAACAATCCAAACTTGCAGACACAGAAAGTAAATGAAGCTACCACTAACTTGAGGGCTGACGCAAGGTTTCTGAGAACACCTAGGCGGCCTCCGCTGTCAGCATGTTTATGCTTGTGCTCAAAAACAGGCAGACTGATTTTCCCTGATTAGGGCTGCTTCAGCTTGGTCTGATGAGGAAATATCCAAAGCACATGCTGCCCTCCTTCTGCAATTACCACCTATTTTTTTTTTTTTCCACTCTTGATTCAAAGTGTGGGTCTCAACTTGTAATTGGTAACTTTTTCAGAGTAAGTCCATGTATACGTCGCTTGGTTTTGCTTGGTCTCTTAACACTTATGTTTCTTCTAACAGGGACATCCATCCGTTCATTCGTTCACTATGTGTTTCCTGAATGCCTGCAAAGTGCCAGGCTAGATGCAAAAATAAAATGTCATCTCAGAGTTTAAGCAGCCCACAATCTGCTTGCAGCACATAAAAGAATGAGGCCTGGCAATACGGTGGCTGAAGTTCTGTCCCACATACAGCATGCTATCTGACGTAAGGCAGCCTCAGTTCTGCCTGGTGCATCCTGGCAGGCCTCCCAGAGAGAGGATTTGGAATCTGAGTTATGTGAAAAATGAGTAGTCATTCTCCCGGTGGCTGAAGAAGCAAAAGATACTCCTAAAAACGAGTGAAGTACATGGAAACACTTGTGAACCTGGCTGACTGCAGGAAAGAGGGATCCAGAGCTGATTTCTTGACAAGGAAGGATGAAGAAGGGGCAGATACCGCACAGCCTTTGAACATGATTCAGTGATTGCATTTTTAGATAACCACAGAGGGCGACTCCGGGAGTGGAAGAATGGGGACTGGCAAAATGAAGTTTGCGTACATCTTGGAGCTATCATTACAAAGATTAGCTAATTTTATCTCGTGAATTTCTCCACTGTCTCCTAGGTAATTGAAGACACCATGATTTGTCAGAATGCAGAGGCAGAACTTGCTGATCCAAAAATCTATGCCTTTGTATTTTGCCAGCTCGAAGTCAATAATGTCAGCTCAAGAATTGCCGTGATACCTCCCTCGAGGTTAACTCTGACAACTTGTCGGCCAAGCATTTTTCTGAGACAGTCGTCCAGGTGGCCACAGCTTGAAAGTAGAGAATTGAGAAAGAAGGTTTTGTCTTGCCAATTATAGGGATTGTAGGCCAGTTCCAAACCATGACCTGGCTTTGATTAATCTAGACCCTGGGATGTATTTTTAAACACATGTCTATACTGATCCTGGGCTCTACAGACCAGCTAAGCTAGGTTAAAGATTACTGAGAAACATTCCCTTTCTGATTCTAACTGCTGCATCTCCTAAAAGAATGTGAAATTATGAGAGAGGAACATTATAATATTATTAATAACGGGTTCCCTTGGTATTTAGTGATCAGTAAAAGTAAGGTTAACAAAAGTAATGGTTACCAGATATTACATTGTTGTTCCTTTATACTTGCTGCTTTAATGTGTTATTTAAAGCATACTGGATATGGATAAAAATGTATATCAAGGTGTGATTTAAATAACTTCTTACACAGATAACTCAAATTGCCTAAATAGATACTTGGCACTTAAAATAGTTAAAATAATGATAAACTTCCTTTCATATATCCACCCCTTAGAGTTTAAGAAACACTTTTATAAACTTAATTTTCCCTGAATCTCTTAATGGTATGAGACAGAAAGGAAAAAGATTTCCACATCTAATCTACTTGAACAGACACAGATAATTGATGGTACTTTCCAAGGAGAGCTTTAAAAACTGGCACAAATGCAAACATATTAGTGAACAGAAAAACCAAATATCTAGGCATTTACTCTGAGTTTCATTGTGAAACCACAAAAATAGAGCACCTAATTCTTTCCTTTCTACCTGAGAGTTTGTGTGAATGTGTCTGTGTGTCTGGTGTGCACAACAATGTTTTATAAACATAATTCTGACTGTGGGCATAAATTTTAACAAAATAATGTTAGCAATATAGTAGTAACAGCAGAAGCTTTAATTTGATATTTGAATGACCACTCATAAAATGTTTCCCCATTCATTATTTAAAATGAACTTCACCTTCATATCATGAAACATACAGGTATCATGATATTCATGTCATAGATGAGAAGAGTAAGCTTCCAAAATTTTGTTCAAGATTTCATAGCAAACAAATAAAGGAGCAAGTGCAGAAATTCTGAATTAGTAGCCTAATATTAGTACCATCATTTCAAGAAAATTCCCAATTCTCCCAAATTGTTAAGATCTATCTTTTCTCTAATTAGCTTTTATAGCTCTCTGGATGTGTAATCATAATCTATCCTTTATTAATAGCATTATTACTTGCACACCTTACTTGTCTTGCTATCTTTACTGACCCTATAGTTATACCCAATGTAAGATTTTTGTGTATTGAGTGTTCACCACACCTATCTTAATTAACTTCAATTTGGTGTCTAGAGCTTATGGAAAAGACAGTTAATGAT
Organism: Arctocebus calabarensis; assembly: GCA_963573935.1. Taxonomy (NCBI): domain Eukaryota; kingdom Metazoa; phylum Chordata; class Mammalia; order Primates; family Lorisidae; genus Arctocebus; species Arctocebus calabarensis. Next base: position 58,709 of record CAUYON010056123.1, read on the forward strand.
CATAAATACCTATGTTCCCTCTTCTGTGGTCAGCCCAGCAGACTACATGCTCTGCCTTCCTTGAGGCTCATTTCAGAGATCCAGGTGATGGCCTATGTATAGAAATGAAGACCACTATTTCCAAAATCATCCAATTAAGGAAAATGTTCCAAATATAATCTTTATTCTCTTTTCTCAGTCTCCTACTGAATAGAGAAGACCCCAGGGACCCAGTGAGGGGGGGAGCCACAATATAGAAGGAGCCTGGGATGCTGCGTGACTCTGATGGGCAGACATCACTCCCTCTCTGACATTCTTCCCTGTCTTTCTCTCCCACCCAGTGTGCATTTAAACTTTGAGATATGAGCAAGAAACAAATCTTTATTATGTTAAAGCACTGAAATTTGGGGGTTATTTATTAAAGCAGTAGTCTACCCAGACTAATACAACTCTCTATTATAATAAGCTAATATCTATAAAGAAGTAATGTTCAACAGACACCAAAAAAGCATTCAATGTAAGGAGATTTTTAATAAGTCATTTCATCTTGCTGATTCTGAAAGTTCTTTTTAGGAGAAAGAAATAAACACAGTGCTAAACTTTCAAATACAAACATAATCCTGATTTTAATGATCAATTGAATTTTCCTATAAAAATATCATTAGGTCATGATAGATAAATTAGGAGAAGTACACAGTGTAATATGAGACTGATATCAAGATATTTGGGACACACTAATAATTAAAGCATGGATGGACAAATCTAATTTAAGTCAGTCCTGCTGAGTCATTCATGATTTGAGATATCTATCTATGCAAAATGAACATAATCCATTAGCATCCAAATAAAAAGTCCCCCAAATGCAGAAGAGTCTAGTTCTGCTCATGACTTTTATCAGCGTGACATGAAGCTATTATTCATTTATCAAACAGTAAGGGCATTGTTTTGCACGCAAATAATTATCAGTTAATGAAGCTTTAAAAAAAAAGGGTCTCTCGCATCTAGATTGAATTATTCTTTCTATGGTATTTACCCTCATATTCCTAAATACTTAAAATGTGCCCATAGCAAATGAGGCCAGCTTACGTAAGCTCAAAAACAATAGGATATTTTAGCCTCAGAGCATAATAGCAACAATACCAGAGCACATGCATTCAATTTAAAACTTGAGTCTAAAATTCCATACTTGATTATAAGCCTTTACATCTCAAGTCAAGCTGTTACCCTTAGATAATCTCCAATGGCCTTTCACGATAAAAATCTGAAAACCACCCTATTTGACAGAGGAGAACCGAGAGGGCAGGGGAGCTGCTCTGCCACACGGTGACCCTGGACTGAGGTAGGTGGACCCCGAGTCCTCTTTGCGGGGCTTGCCGTCTCTGTGCCTTTTTGTTCCAGCCTTGTTTCATGAACAGCTGAGAGGAGACACATCCTTATTTTAAGTTGGGGCATGTGCTTAAAATACATAGTTTTCTGATTTGGGGAAAAAAATGGCTTACTTTTTCTAACACTCCTAATGCAATTGCACTCACACACTATTAAAGCAGAGGACAGTGGATATGCAATTGCAGACCCCCCAGAAAGTTCTCATAAACAGAGGGCTCAAGGGGGTCTCTGATAAGAGCATCCGTTTCCCAGAGGATTTGGAGACTCTACCTTTGTCTGGGGTTTCTTTCCCTCCAAGTCTCCAGAGGACCCTGCCTGTGGAGGCTGTGTCTACTAAAACCTTCAAAACACCTTTGTTTTGTCTTATTATAGATACTGTGAAATACCCCAGAGACAAGCGACTTGCTGGGAAGCAACAGCTTGCTGGAATGAATGAAATAGCCAAATCTTCCCTTTAAAGTTGTAGTCAGAGCATCAGTAGCAGGGCCTGTGGTTACCATAATCAGCAATCCCCACGGCAGAGCTGATTGAAGCAACACTCCAAGTTTCTGGTGAAAGTGTTAAAACTCTACTAGTAAGGTGGCACATTGCAGATAAAATTCAGATGTCTAGATAATTCATACATGAAATAGCTTTTATTCCTCTATCATTAAGATTCCCAAGATTTTTTTTTTCTTTCCAGAAGATTTTTTTTAAGTCTGTTAAAAATGTGCACGTTTCCAGGAGGATCTCATTGTCCCTGAGAAGAATGTGTCTTCATACTTAGAAGAGCTTCTGGAGGACGAGAGGAAGTTCACTCTGTGGTCCCTCTGAATACCGGTTTTCAGACCGAATGTGGAAACCTCTGCTCTTGGAAGTCTGCTCCCAAACGTGTCTCCCATGACGAGACAGTATGTTACACCCATTCGATTGACAGGCACACTCAGTCAGCATTGGAGAAAAAGGCTTCACTCACCAGATTGAAATAATCTATCAGCAAGAAAGAAATGAAACCTATTTTCTCCTCACATAGATTCCCGCCTTTTTCTGAAATTTTCTCTGCTTTGTTTATAATAGGATTGGTCCCTATGTATCAAGTGCCTAAAAAAACAAACAACAACAACAACAAAAACCCTTTTCTTTATGTCGATTATGGAAAAAAAAAGTGTTTTTGGCTTGAGCTTCCCTTCCTCCTGTCCCAGGGAAATATCTTTCATAAAGAAGTAAATGGGCTTTGGAGAGGTATGAAAGATTCTCTATTTAAAATTCCAAATAGTGCTTTGGCTCATCCACCCAGCTCTTGCAAGATTGACCATATGTGAAATTTGAATGTAGATTACAGTGTTTCAATTTAACAAGATTAAGGTGTGATTACATTGGTTATTTTGTAATTTCATACTTTCTCCATTAAGAGATGTCAGCATTTAAGATCACTCTCAGTCATTTTTAATAGCATACTGAAGTGGAAAAAATGCTTGCAGTTTTAAGTTATTAGCCATTTAGCTTTCCTTAGTTTGTATTTTCTAATCTGTTATTTCTTAAAATATGTCCCGCTCATATTTCCTCCACATTAAGCTACTCTTTAATTTCTGTTCATTCAACTCTCTTTAATTTCTGTTTCTAATCATATTTGTTTAAGATATAAGCTCCACCCTATATTCATAGTGGAACAAGAGGGCAGAACACAGACAACTTTTAAAAGAAATACTAGGATATTTAGACTTACTTTGCTGAAAGAAATTTCTATTTATCCGCTTCCTAGGGAGAAGCAGTCTGCAACAGAGTGATTCCCACCATGGCTTCTGCTGAACGCTGTTGTCCCACAAGATATTAGTTTCATGTAATAAAGTAAATCACGGCCAAACACTACAGAGAATGCTGCAAAACATACCAGTTTCTTGGAGAGTCACAGTACACATGTGCATATTAAAATCCCTGCATTTTCCTGTAGGAAAGAAATACTTTCAATTTTCTTCAACAATTGCATCATATCATAATTTATTTGAGCACAGATTCCTTTTTATTCTCAGAACATCACTAAGATTCCCCCAGACACCAGTGTTCAAGGAACACAGTTTGGAAAAACCAATTATTATTGAAACTTCTTGGGTTTTAGCATGTGTGTTTCTAATCTCAAGCTTTGATGCTTACTAGCTGTGTGACTTTGGACAAGTTACTAAACCTCTCTGAGTCTCATTCTAATTTTGCTTCCCAAACAGTACTCACGGAGCATCCGTGGCACTCCAGGGCCTGTGCAGGCTAGGCCCCAGGAACACTACAGTAAACCAAACAGGTATGCCCCACCCTCAGGTAATTTAGGGTCAGGGAGAAGAGATAGACATTAAACAAATACATGTATAATTAGAGTGTTGATAAATGCTAGAGAGGAAGAAGAATCAGTGGAGGAGATAATTACAGGAAAAAGCCGAAGCAGATTGAGTGGGTGGGGAAGTTCTCTGGGGAAGTGACAATTAAGCTGGGGCTGGAAAGAGACTGTAAGATCCAGCAAAGCAGAATGTACAAGTGAAGCGCTCCAGAGAAGGGAAAATGCAAACGCAAAGGCCCCGAGAGAGGCCTTGCATCTGACTTCCCTCAATAAAGAAAATCCGGATCTCGATGGCTACGAAGCTCCCCCTTCAGCTTCACCACGTTGGAGACCTTGTTGTATCTGAGGTGCAGCAAAGAGGCCAGGTGGCTGGGCCACAGCAGGCCGGGCCCGAGTGGGGGTGTGGGCTGACAGGCAGGGGCAGGCCTGGGTCCTGGAGATCTGGACCTCTGGCCAGTAGCTGGCCTGGTACCATCTGATGTAAGTTTACAAAAGATGTTGCATGGCAACAGGAAACCATTTAGGAGGTTGTCTCTTAGTAAGAAACCATTTCAGATTCCTTGTCTGCAAAACCAGGATACCGACTCTTAACTTATATTGTTATAGATAGGGAAGAGTGAAAGCTTATAAAAGAACCTGGAAACAGAAAAAGTGTCAAAACAGAACATCCTGCTCCCATTTCTTTCCTGACATGTAGAGCCCAAATTATCCAGAGACTTCCATATGTCAGAGTTGACTTCTACCCTCCTAACCTTGCACATTCCATCAAGTCTTCTCTGGAGACCATTTGTATGTCAAATGGACCATGCTGTGAACTATTTCAGAGAGAAAACCCTCTCTATTCTACCTGCCCTCCCCAGAGACAGGTGGGAGCAGAGGAACATTACCAACCTTTTCCTACGAATTCAGAATTCCATCAGCGGCAAATGTTTGCATTCAAATGTGCCTGGCTATCCAAGCAGAACTGAAATGTGAAGGTCATGGGTTACAAGAAGGGCCAGAAACTAAATGAATAATTACAAAGCATTCCCTAGCAAGAAAATACCTTGCGTTAACCATTTGGACATTTTTCCTTTTAATTCTTTTCATTATTTTTTTCTATTTTTTATTTTATTTTTAAGTGATAAATAAAACTGTATAACTTTATCATGTACAAGATGATGGTTTAAAGTGTATATATGAATAGTTAAATCTAGCTAATTAACACGTACATTACCACACACAGTTATTCATTTGGTGGTGAGAGCACTTAACATCCACTCTCTTTGCATTTTCCAAGAATACAATCTATCATCATTAACTATGGTCACCGTGCTACACGACAGACCTCTTGAACTTATTCTTCCTATCTTAACTTTGCCTTTTTTAAAGTCACCATCAAAACAAATGAGCCCATTTCTTGAACAAATAATATGCATAGAAATAAAAAGATACAGGGTCAAATGGTGGATTCCACGAGATTTAAAAGCCTCTTACGGACTGAATGTTTGTGTCCCCTTGTAAATTCAGATGTTGAAACCTTAATCCGCGCTGGGGTGATATTTGGAGATGGGGCCTTTGGGCGGTGGAAGAAGAGCCCTCATAGTGTGATTCATGTCCTCAAAAGAAGATAAGAAACATGGAACAACTTTCTCTCTACCTCCCGACCCTGCCCCCCATCTGCCCCATCACATGCGAATATAACAAAAACACAGCCTTCTGCAAACCAGGAACAGGGCCCTCAGCAGAATGCACCAGGTCAGCTGGCACCCTGACCTCGGACCTCCCAGCAGCCTCCGGAACTGTGAGAATTAAATTTGGGTTGTCTAAGTCCCTCAGCGTGCAGGGTTCTATTATAGTAGCCTGAACTGGCAGACACAAAGATATGCACCCCAAACTGGCCAGTCTAAACCTTGATATCTAGGGGCATATACTGAGTTATAAAAAAAGCAGGAAAGTGATAACAAAAAATATAAAAACAGAGTGACTTGGGGGGAGATAGCAGAGGTTTGGGATAGGAACTGACTTCTAAAAAAGAGTGGTGAGAGGCTGGCCAGTTCCATATCCTGTCCTGGTGGTGGTTACCAAGGGGCTTGCCTCATAATATAATAAGTTATGTTTGTTTTATTCAGTCTTCCGTATTTGTGCTCCATTTAAAAAAGAAATGATTAAAAGGTGAAGGAATTAAAGAGCAAACAAATAACACATTTTACATATCAGTTATTTCATTCGAAGTCATGCCATAAGTTAAAAAAGAATAGCTTGCAGTTCACAAATCACTTGATGTATGGTCCCATGGGGGAAAAAGTCCAAAATGAGAATAATGAGTTTTAACTTTTTCTGCTGAATTTTTCTCCTCTTTCTGACTTTACATCATAAATGACTAAACTACTCTTCCATTACAGAGTTCAATTAATTTATGTTTAGTGGCTCCCATATCATGAAATTGTAACACAAAAGTATATATTAAATGAGCAATAGGAAAGCATTTTCCTTTAGCTAAAACTGCTAACATAGATTATAAAACCGTTTATCTCCAGAACAAACTGGACAATTAATTTTTTAGCTCTTTATTTTAATTTTTAAGTTGTAATTCTACAACATAGTTGATGGACTTTAATACGACAATATGTAATTGACAATTACAGGCTTTTTGTGTTGAAATAGACATAAAAATTTCTTCCTCCTTAAGCCGCTTTCTGTCCCATACATCAGAAAGGAATATAGAATTCCAAAAGTCTTTAACAACTCTAAAAGACCCTTCATTTGTGGAAAATTTCCAGGCTCTTCATCATCTCATCTTTGGTTATTAGAGCACAAACTCTTTTCGTACCCTCATGATCTAATAACATGTTAGAAATTGGCACATTTCACATTTAAGTATGCTAGTGAAAAATGTAAATCATTACCTAGTAAGCAGGAAGCAGGCTTATTCTAAATGAGGGTTTATCAATAAACAGACCACATTCATTTCCCTTTGATTTACTCTGTCTTGGAATCATGTGGAATTTTTTGTCTTCATAAAGGGGAGGCTTTCAGAAACCTAAACACTAAAAAACAATAGCAGAATGGAAGGCACTCTGTGCACAAATTAGAAAGAACCACGGGGGCTACTATATAAAATATTTTTCTTACTGTAACAGATTGCCAAACTATCACAGCATCAACGATGTGAGTCTGCAAAATTGCTTTTTAAACTCAGAATGCTGGGATGTTATGAATCACACCTGCATGAAAACAAATGGCCAGGCTCAGTTCATAAAAAAATATGTGAGTTTGCAGAAGTTGGAAATACAGCAGGTCACTGAATTTTACCATTTCTTCTTCTTTCCTTTCAGTTTTAGACCTCCTTAAAATACAATGCATACCTTCATGAACATAAAATTTAAATATTTCAGAGACACCCAGTGTTGTCAAGACCAGCCATTTGGATTCGAACTTCTGGTAATTCAAACAATTTTTTAAATTGTCATTTTATTCTGGAAAAGGGCTAGACTGGGCCAGGTGCATAACCAGGAAAGCCTATTTTGCTCTTTCGGGTTTCTCTGGGTGGGAGGCCACTTTGTTGGAACAGCTCCTTGGCATGCCAAGACCCACAATGCTCTCCTAGCCCCCCTGACAGGGCCCAACCTCTGGCAAGGTTTTCAAAGGTGTGGGTACTCTGGTAACCTGAGAGCTTCTCTCTGATTTGAAGATCAAGCAGAGCTTGTTAGGAGGAGCAAGGACAAAGAAAAACCAAGAGAACTTTCACAGCTTTTAGAGAAAGATTTCAAGGGCTCATTTCCATTACAAATTAACCACTGGTTGGGGGCAAACATTTTTATTTTTAAAGCCTTTTTTTTTCCATCCTGTGTGGTTAAGGTGACAGCACTATCGCATCTAGATAGCGCCGATACAATTTAGTATGAATAAGGCCACAGTGGAGGTGACCAGCACAGCCTTGGCCAGATGTCATTCGTATATTGGCCTTCAAAGCACAAAGCCTTCAGAGTACCTTGCGTCTAGAAGCACTCTTCACGCTTACTCCCAAAGCAGTGTAAAGTGGGGGCTATCGGTAAATAAATGGTTTTATTTGAGAACTCTCAGGTATGTCCAAAACATATGCATATTTTCCTCTGCAAGCACCTCCTCCAGAAATTTATAAATAGATTGGCAGCAACATAATAAAAGGACTTGTTATTTTCATTCCTTAGCAACTAGACAAAACTCACTTGTCCCGTCACTCTATTTGCCCACTAACAAGACACCTGAAAGTCATGCAATTAAACTGCTTCGCTGTCCCCATACTGAGACTGGCTCCAAAGTGACAGCGTCCAGGGATCCTTTAGAAGGAGGGCGCGCGCCTGCCGAGTCACCTCCGCCAAAGCTCAATGCCATTTTTTCCACACGTGCAACATGACGAAGTCCCCTGATGTGTCCTGCTTCAGTCACGGTGCAAAGGTCTTTAAATGTGAATGAATGTCAGGGACAGACTTGGAAGGATACCCTGAGTTGGCTAGATTTTATTTCATTTTGTGTAAATCATTCTCAGTTTTTAATACTTCATTGGGGAAACCTAGCTCTTAGTGCAGGACACGTCGTGGCACTAATGGAAAGAATCACTGGTGAAGCCCGAAATTGTACTTCTCATCTGCTCCTGGATGGAGAGTAGCTCTTCTCAAACCCTGCTGCCCACTGCATTGCACTGGGTACTCACAGCTTCCCTTCAAGAAAACAGTTGAGAGACAAGTTTGAAAACAGCTACCTCCCGTTCTTGAATTATCTAAAAGCACATTAGTGGGTTGAAAGGTCCTGGGAATTCCTGATCACAGGAGCCTGGGGGTTTAACATCAGTTCTAAAGATTATTTGATGATAGAATATATTTGGGTGGGGAGTGAGGAAGGGGAGGGAGATCTTAATATCTTTTTGCACAGAATTCCATAAAGCAAACACAGCTTGGAAAATTCTACTCCATAAAGTGTGACAATTTTTTTTTTGATATAAGAGTCTCACACCATCTCTGTGTATAGAATGCAGTGGTATCATCATAGCTCACTCCTGAGCTCAAGCGACCCTCCTGCCTCAGCCTCCCAGGTAGCTATGAATGCAGGCATCTGGCAGGAGACCTGGCTAATTTTGCTATTTTTAGTGGAGACAGTCTTATTCTTGCTCAGGCTGGTCTCAAACTCTTTGAGCTCAAGGGATCCTGCCACCTTGGCCTCCCAAAGTGCCAGGATTACAGGCGTGAGCTACCTTACCTGGCCATAAAACATAATGATATGTTAACATGCCCTAACAGGACAAGATGCTGAATTAGTGAATACATTGTTTTTGTTTGTTTCACTGCTCCTCAGCAAAATCTGTGTACATCTTGGTGCATTCTTCATGTAATATTGAGTCCACAAAATGGACCTCGTTATAAAACAAATTATGTCTTCAATAATTCATCATCAATATCAAAGAAGGATATTACAAAAGCTTTACTATCAAGGTAGTTATTATATAATAATTAAGTTCATCCAGTAAGAAACCATGCAAGAAAGATTACAAGGAAATATACATTGCTTTTATGTTTTTAAAAGGGAAACAGGATTGGAATAATTAACAAAAGTGGTTGGTATCTGATATCTATTGAGTACTTTCTAAGTGCCTGATACTCTTTTAATTACTTTACATGTAGCAGTTCATTTGTCCCTGAGAGCAAATATACAAATTAGGTTCTAATTTGTGCCCATTTGACAAAGAAAGCAATTAAGGAATGAAGAAGTTAAGAAATTTGTACAAGACCAGGCACTGTGGCTCACACTTGTAATCCTAGCACTCTGAGTGGCCAAGGCAGGTGGATTGCTTGAGCATAGGAGTTCTGGACCGCCTGGAACAAGACAAGACCTTGTCTCTACTAAAAATAGAAAAGCTATCTGGGTGTGGCGGCCCAGGCCTATAGTCCCAGCTACCTGGGAGGCTGAGACAAGACGATCGCTTGAGCCCAGGAGTTGGAGGTTGCTGTGAGCTATGACACCACGGCTCTCTAACCCCTAGCCTGGGTGATAGAAGAAGACTCCATCTTGAAAGAAAGAAAGAAAGAGAGAGAAGGGAAGGGAAGGGAAGGGAAGGGAAGGAAAAGGAAGGGAAGGGAAGGGAAGGGAAGGGAAGAGAAGAGATAAGAAAAGAAAAGAAAAAACTTGGACAAGGTCATACACCTAGCAAATATGGCACAGTGGAAAAAGGATAATGCAGGATTAGTTTGAACACCATTGTAAATTTGAATTTGCACACATTTTAATCCTAAGGAAATTCCTCAACTTTAGTTTAAGTGTCTTAAGTGTCTTCTGTTCTTTCTGTAAAACATCATCTGTTCTGTCTTTGGTTTATCACAGTGAAGAATTTTTATTTACTGTCAATTGAGATAATGTCCCACCTATGTTTTATTTTAAATTTTAAAAATTAGTATTTTTCAGTTATGAACAATTTGGAATCCTTTCTGCGTTGCCTTGTTTTCCCTTCATTCACACGCCAAGATTCATGCCAAGTTTGCCTCACTAGACAAGGCAATGGAAAAGTATTGTCAATTCTGTAAATACCTGTGTGGGTCCTGACATGCCGTTAACTATTATACGAAAATGTAAAGGTAGAAATATTTTCAGCCCATGGAAAATGCTTGCAAGTTTTAAAATACATGTTCCAAACTAAATCTGTCATTGGTTAAATCACTTCAATAAATGTAATTTTTACATACAAAAGAAAGACCCTATTCTTCAACACACACACATACAAGAACAGACCCATTTGTCATCTTTATCATTTAGCTTTAGATCAATTGATTATTGACAGGCTGTTTCTGGTCTGGACAATATAAACAGAAATATTAATCTCCAGAAGAAAATCATCCTTCAGTCTCATTTCAAGCACAAAGAGACCTTGCCCTTGTATTTCACCAAACTGAAAGCAGCTTTTATTGATTTCACATTGGACTGAATTTGTTACAGTTTCTACAGCAGTGGCAGACACACAATTTGGCGGTACTATTAACTTAAAGATAAAAACTAACTTAAAAATAGGAAAGATGAATATTAGGAAGTGCACTGAGTTTCTAGGCCATCTGATAATTATGCTAATTGCAATGAAGGTTTTTCTGTTTTTTTTTTTATTGTGTTTTGTTTCTAGGTTTTTAATGAATTGGCTAAGAAGATAAAATATTTATTTGAATATCTAAAAGAAAACCCTTCCATCTTCATACTTACAGCCACATTGATTCAGATTTTGATGTGTTCAAAGAAAGCTATATTGCAGCTAAAGGAATACAGACACACACACACACACACACAGTTAATTCTTGAACAACTTGAGTTTTAATTGTGCAGGTGCACTTATACATGCATTTTTTTCCAACAAAATTTATACCCAGTGTGCCAGCCCTTCTTGCCTCCCCTTCCACCTCCTCTCAATCTACCTGTCCAATAGCTGAGACAGCCAGACAAGCTCTCCCCACCTCCTCCCCAGCCGACTGAATCAGCTGCAGACAAGGAGAATAAAGACCCTTCTGATGCTCCATTCCCACTTAACTGGTAATAAATACGTTTTCTCTTCCTTATGATTTTCTTAACCACATTTTGTTTCCTTTAGCTTACTTTATACTAAGAATACAGTATATATTCAGTATACAGTGTATACTAAGAATACAGTATATAAAATATGTGGTTAATCAACTATTTGTGTTATCAGTAAGGCTTTTGGTCAATAATAGGCCTTAGTAGGTAAGTTTTTGGGGAGTCAAAAGTTGTATATGGATTTTTTAGTCTGCAGAACTCCTAACGGCCATGTTGCTTAGAGGTCAAGTGCACGTGTGTGGATTTTTATATGTGTGTGTTTGCGCATTCACTGATTGCAATGTCTATATCATTCAAAATAATTACCACTCCAAAGTAATCTCATTCACTGTGTGCTACCACGAATAGGCGAACTAACCTCTGGTAACTAGAGCACATTATTTATTTTAGGACTTTGGGGGATGTACAGTAGTCCTCCCCTTATCAGAGATTTCACTTTTTTTTTTTTCTGAGACAGAATCTCAAGCTATCACCCTTGGTAGAGTACCACGGCATCACGGCTCACAGCAACCTCAAACTCTTGGGTTTAAGCGATTCTCTTGCGTCAGCCTCCCAAGTAGCTGAGACTAAGGCACTTACCACAATGCCTGGCTATTTTTTGGTTGTAGTTGTCATTGTTGTTTGGCAGACCTGGGCTGGGCTTGAACCCTCCAGCCTCGGTGTATGTGGCTGGAGCCCTAGCTGCTGAGCCATGGGTGCTGAGCCACAGATTTCAGTTTCTTAGGTTTCAGTTACCCATGGTCAACAGTGATTAAAAAATATTAAATGGAACATTTTAGAAATAAATATTTCCTATGTCTTCCACTGTGTGCCATTCTGGGTATCATGATGACATCTGTCACTATCTCTCTCAGTCGTGCCCAGGAGATTAATCACCCCTCTGTCCAGTGTATACACACTGTATATATTACCTACCATTAGCCACTTAGGAGTCACCTTGGCTTTGATATCAAAAAGCAGGCCAAGCACAATGGCTCACACCAGTAATCTTAGCACACTGGGAGGTCAAGGCAGGTGGATAGCTTGAGTTTACGAGTTCAATACCAGCCTGAACAAAAGTGAGACTCGCATCTCTACTAAAAATAGAAAAACTAAGGCAGGCGGGTCACTTGAGTCCAAGATTTGCAGGTTGCTGTGAGTGATGATGCCACAGCACTCTACTCAGGGGACAGCTTGAGACCCTTGAGACCCTGTCTCAAAACAAACAAATAAACAAAGCATATATATATACACTTTGTAGTATACAGAGTTAGGTAATATCCCATGCAGATAAGGGAGGACCACTATATCTACAAATGCCTAATACACATGTTCTCATTCTGCACTATGTAGAACAGAGCCACCTTTAGCTTAATGCTATACATAGTATAACAGCTGAGATTTGTAGAACTGTAGTATTTAAAACAAATTGAAATGTAATTCCCAGTTTCAAAGACAAGAAACTTTTCCTCCTACTAGCTTTCACATTACCACTAAATAAAATATTTCATGTGACAAATCCTCAGGATGAATTTGTAAGCAGATTTGAAGCACATGTGTGCACGAGATTATTATAAAACAATAATATTCTGGGTTTGCGTCTGCTGCTGTTCTCCAAATGCTTCCTTCCTCAGGTTGTAAAAGTGAATAAAGTTCATAATAAAACTTTTGCCCCACACCATGTAAGTTTCCTTGGGAAAAAAAGAAAATAGAGTGTGTAGTTCATAAATACGTGCACAAAATCAAAGCAGCTTGAAAGTATGTATGGTGTCTTGTTTTTCCAATGTGATTATTTTCCTGACAAAGAAGTAGCAGATGATGTATGCAAGTGCCTGCTCCTGGGGTTCAAAATTGAGCCCCACACACCACACGGGCTTAACTATTAAGCATCTCAATGGAGCATGGGAAAAAGCCATAGTGTGTGTGATGCCTGGGTGAAGATGGCGTCTTTCCCTTTCACTCGGCGCTGCTGACTGTAAAGAGACTCAACGGGGATTAATTGACCTCACACAGAGTGGAAAACTGCACATTACCAAGGGTTTAAGGTACATTTTTAAAGAAGAAAAAAGTGCTCGCTTACTTAGCTGCAAATATTTAGGCTTCCAAACGTGTGCTAAGTTGTGAATGTGGTCATTGGGTAGCAGCCTCAGAAGGAATGCTCCTTTAATTCCCCCAAACTAGCCTCAGAAGTCCAAAAAGTGAAATACTGGAAAGCATTGACAGGGTCAGCTAATGACAGATCATTGTTGTGCTTCACTGTCCTCAATAGGCACTTTGTTGGAAGCTGTTATGCTTGTAAAACTTCTCCAATTGAAAAAAAAAATAATGTTTCAGAAATTCCATTACTTTTCATTTTTAATTGATCTCCACTTGGCAGGGATCCCCTACACTGTCTTCATTGTTCCAGGTCCTCCCAGTCTGCTTTCTAGGAATAAAAGATTGGCCAAAACTTAAAATCCCTACTGGAGGAGAGGCTTGATGAAATAAACTTTAAATTCAAAGATTTAATGGGAAAAGCCAGGTGAAAGTCCAGAGGTATTTGGGTTGTATTCCTGGCTCAACCACCTGATGGACCTTAAGTTACCATGAGATAAGTTTTGGAAAAGATCATCACCAATCTCCTGAGATTGTTGTGATGATTACAGTATATGATGTATTTAAATAGCCAAACTCACCCCATCATCTCCTTGAAAATGAAATTTTCATAATAGTATATTTGGCTTAGTATAGTAAACATAATTGTGCTTGCAACCATCACTGTGGAAGACCTTTTACATTTATTACTTAGACACCAGGTTGAAATCTTGTGAGAGGTTTTATAGGATTAAACTATCTGAGTTAGAATTTCAACTAAACCTCTTTAAGATATGTGACCTTGGAAACATCACTTAAGCTCTACATACCTTAGTTTCCTCAACTACAAAAGTTAGGTACTATCACTGTTTAATGGGGTTGTTGTGAGAAGCAAATAAGTTGATCGTGTAAGCACCTCAAGCCGTTCCTGGCATAGGAAGTACTACCTACGTGCTAGCTATTACTATGACATCTCGAATAAGTCAATTCACAAACACTTCCAATTCTAATACAGGAACACTGTTCTTGCCCTTAAGATGTGTTTCAGAAACAAAAATATTATGCAAATTACATTTACTTAGCTCCTTACACAGCAATAGTCCTTTTTTTTTTTTTTTTCCTGCCCATATGATGATTTCGTCTGGACAATCATAGACAAGCTTGCAATGATTCTAGCAGAAACTAAGGTTCCACCACCAGTGCAACTGGTTTAGGTGGCCACTGGAATACATTAAAATTTTGTGATGATGGTTGCCAAAAAGAAAGGAATGGACAGGATCAGAAATAGGCCATTCAGTGTGAAGAAGGAAGGGGATAGTTTCTTTCACGTACAGAAAAACTCATATACTTGCAGTAATTTTTTAAAGTCCTGTATTTTCCCCTCCCTTTTCTAACTTAGGGCTTATCCTCCTGTAGAGACTACTTTTTTGATAATAGTCATTAAAGAGTTTTCCTTCTTCCATCCTTCCTTCCTTTTATCCTTTCACTCCTCCATCCACCCTCCCTCTCAGCCTCCTTTCTTCCTTCTGTAAAGCACTAACAAGAGCCCACTTTGCACCAGGCACACCGTTAGGCCACAGGGATACAGCAGTGGATAAAACACAATGTTGGTCTGCCCCAGTCTAGTAGAAGTGACTGGCGTGTAATCAGATGGTAATAGCAAATTAGTATCAAGATAATCACTTTGGAAGCAAAGTGAGGATAGGGCAGCTGGGAAGCTTTGGAAGAAGAGCTAGGGAAGAATTTCTGAAAGAAGTATTCATTGAGTTGTCAAGAGTAAGAGTAAACAGCTAGAAGAACAGGAGAAAAGAGCAGCTTATCCATAAGAAGAAGCCTGATAAATACGGTATGGAGAGGCCATGAAGTCTGTGCAGGGCCCTGAGAATCAGGCCTATGTTGCTAGAGTATTAAAGAATGTAAAGAGGGGTTAGGAAAATTAGATCATAGAAAGAATCGGCTAGATCACCCTAGAGCACTCCAGTTGAGACTCTATGTAATCTGTACATGATTTTAAGCAACAAGTAATCTTTAACACATTCCTCATAGTATGATGTACAAGCAGATACAATATGTAATATTTATTAATGTATACATTTTCCACATACACCCCTATGTTGTTTTTCTGGCTGGAAAATTCACTAGATAAATAATAACTGAGAAGTAATTTATGCTAGATTATCCTGGGCAATGGACATGGGGGTGAATAGGACAGGTCTCTAGGAGCTTGCAATCTAGCAGGGGAGATGAAACACAAACAGTTATGATTCAACAGCCTCAGATGAAAATATTCATTTTTGTTTTAAAATGATGAACAAATCCTAATTTAACCTATAAAGATTAGTATTTATTAAGATCTAAGTTCCTTCCTGAGGCTTTAGTAATAAATTGTGTTGTTAAGAGGGTAAGTTCACTCATTTCTTCAAACAACACATTTACGGAGCATAAACTATTGTGCAGAATATTAGATTAACTGAGTTTCTTGGATTGTATCAGCTGACAAACTATACAAAAAAAACCTTTCAACTCCCTTTTCCCCCTGTCATCCCTCCAAAGACTTGCAGTAGGAAAACAATCATTGATCCCTTTTTTACCACAAAGATTTCCTGAGTCTAAGGACACACTTGAATATCAGGGCCCTGAATATCACACTTGAATATCAGGGAAAGAATGAACAGGAAAGCAAGAACAAGAATTGCAACAGGCTGGCCATATTCTGGATTTTTTCCCTTAACTTAAAACTACAGATGTTTGAAGTTTTAAAAAATGTTCCATTTAAAGTATCTAAATATAAAAACAATATATATGAATGTCTGTCTAAACATTGGTAGTCCAATGGTATTTTTAGAGAAATACGCAAACCCACTGTAGTATTGTTAATGGACACAGAAGTCATTGAAGCTACCATAAGAAATGTAATGCCAACCACACGTTATCTAATATTTCAGAAATAACAACATCCGGTAATGTTGGGCAATAATTTTAGAGTAGATTGAACACAGTCTTGCAATTTTCATAGGGGAGGAAAAGTATGCACATTTTGTGATTTTTCTTTTTTGACACATTAATTGCTCTTCCACACACAAGAACAAAAGCAGCAGCGTGCCATATTTATTCAATGCAGGGTGAGCCACAGGGGTTGTGGAACATTCTTTCTCCAACACTAGCCAAATTATCTCAGTGCCCAACTTGTAAGAGGCTGCAATAATACTCGATCATTTCAGAGTGCCGGTCGGGTTATGCATCATTTTAACAGCACGATGACAGATTGCGATCATCTTCATGTTATAGGAATCTAGAGATAAGTGGCATGCATGGTGAGTCATTTTCATACATTCTCATTCTGCATGGAAACCTTAAAGAGATAGTCAAGAATTGTTCACTTCTGGCACGGAATGCTCATTAACTCCAAGAATAGAGGGCTTGTCTATACCTTTAGGGTCAATGGTAAAGTAATCATGGCTTTTGGTGTTCACCTTGGGGGAGAAAAGCAAGGTAAAGAGTATATCGTAATTAAAATTGAGAATGCATTATCTAGCTTCTAGATTAGAAGTTTCATCAGGGCAGGAATAAGGTCAACTGCATTTATTGATGCAAATCCAATGCCTAGCATCATACCAAAAACCTATGGGTGTTTCATAAGTATTGGCTTAGTGAATGATCCATGAATGAATCAACGATGTATGTATTATGAATATTCAATGTTTGTATTAGTTTTAGTGATGAGCATACAAAATATTCCCTGTCAATCTAAGATGCTGGATATTTGGCCACTAAACTACATCTTTAAAAATAAGATTTTGAAACTTGCCATCCTGGTGTATTTGTATGCACTGAACAGCTACTGCTTAACTACTTGGATAAAAAAGACATTCAGCATGTTTATGCCAATTCAACCGCCATCAACATCCGAATACCCACAAAAAAATCATCATCAGAGATAATCAGTCCTTTTGGTAAAGGCACAAAGCAGTTTGGAAAAACTTAATTGAAAACTGGACACAACTGGATGATGATTGATGATGAATACGATGGTGATGAATTAATTTATTTCTTAATGAGCAGGCTCAGATCCTTCATTTCCTCTAAGAGATTAGCATATTTAAATACAATATGTTATGTTTCTCTATATGATTTAATCTTTTAAGCACTATGCCTAGTTCAAAGACTATTTTAATAAAAGGGAAAGGGACAAAAATAATTCTGTGTGTAACGAAAGCATGCAATTTAGGAAAAAGGTATGTCTCTAAAATATTTTCTGTCATACAGATGTCATACTCAGACCCTGCCCATCAGTATGTCAGGAAATTCAAACCAAAATGATCTGTCACTGAGAATGGGTTCCTCTACTCCTTATAATGTCACAAAAGTATGGTCTAGTGTCCCTGAAATAATGCCTTGTGTTTCCTATCAAAGTAAATTGCTTTATTGTTTTCTGTTCATCTCCTCTTACTGTGGAACTTTGTTCTCTTTCACAAATTTAATTTCATTTAGGTTTAGTTTCCTTTCTTTTCAGTGTTCTCCGGAGGTATCTTAGGAGCAGAGATGAGGGATTTGATTTAAAATCAGCATGACACGAGGGTTAGTGAAGGATATCAGACAATAAAAAAGTCACTCACTGGAATGGGATTTGAGTCCATTTTTAGACTCAAAGCAGTCAAGCTGGAGTCTGTTGATATTTATTTCTCTATCATGTGAGTTGTAAGTATAGATCTGAGTTGGATTGTCCCCCTCATTCAATTATAAGCACTTTATAGGGAGAGGCCTAGTCTTTCACTTCGTTTCTACTCCCTATCATACTTGGTAAACTCCTCTGTCCAAAGCGGGTTTAGAAGGAACACTATTCCCTAACCATTCAGAATGGTACCTGTATTATGCAGAAGCCACAGAAACTCAAGTTATCAACAGATCTTCCAAGTCTGGACAGCAAAGAATATTGAAATAGAACTTTCCCCAGGGATCTCATCAACTCACCTGGGGCATCAAGAGACCCCCTGGGGCAATGTGAATTAATTCTTATTTAATGGAGTTTTTGACCAACCAGAATTCCTGTTGACTTACCATTCAAGATAGCAAGGTTTTTTATTGTAATAGTGGCATTCATAACAAGACAAGTTAGCCCCATATTGTCAGCTCCATAAATAATTGGGTCCCAGAAGAACTGGCAGAGAGCTTTGGTGATACATAGCTACCAAGTACCCTGACAAATTGTGATCAGGCTGCCTTTGTTCCAAAAGCAGCCCGTCTCAATATAAACTTAGAATGGCAGGGGAATTGTACAGCAAAAAGCGGTCCCATAAATGAAGCTCCCATCTGTCACGGGAAGTTCCACCCCAGGACAGAGGTCACTGGATAATAGTAATAATGAAAGCAATAATGTGAATAATGACATCATCGTAATAACAGGTGAACTAAGCTGTAAAGAATACAAGCGATCCCCATTGTCAATCCATGGTGCTGAATGGGGACTTTGACTGTCATCCCAGAAAAGGGGCAAATCAAATTCAAAGTGCTATTTTTCTTCAGAGGGGTAAAATTAGTCATGGGATTTCCTGTCCCATTGTCGTTTGTGTGACACAAAGCAGTTGGGTAACAGACTCATCTGTCAAAAATCACTGGTAAAACACTTAAACTAATATAGGGAGGTGCAGGGACAAAATGGCCCAGTTCCTAATAATATTAATAACATGAGACGCACCTTCCTCCAAAGTTCATACCTTGTGGTTTGCTGAATAATGGCCTCTTGAGGATGTCCATTGAAATCCTCAGAACTGTGACTGTGTGGCCTTACATTCTAAAAAGGACTTTGCAGATGTGCATAAATTAAGGATTTTGAGATGAGGAGGTTATTATGGATTATTCAGGAGTGCTCAATAACACAAAGGTCCTTAAAAGAGAGGCAGGGGGAAATTTGATTAGAAAACAGAAGGGGGTGTGGAGATCAAAGATTGGACTCATGCTACCATAAACTAAGGACTGCCAGTAACAGCTGGAAGTTGAAGAGACAAGGACAAGATCTTCCCTAAAGCCTCCAGAAGGGTACAGCCATGCCAGCTTGTTGATTTTCGCCCCATAAAACTTAGGCTGTCCTTCCAACCTCCCAAATTGTAAGAGAAATAAATTTGTGTTTTAATCCACTATGCTTGTTAAAGCAATATTACGCAACTGGTGTACACCAATGCAATGCTTCCTTAACCAAGGACAGAGCACACAGGCTCCTCTTAGGGCTTTAAGAGACAAAAGTCATCTCCTCCACATTCTTTTATTATTAAATTGTAGCTGTGTACATTAGTGCAATCAAGGGGTACAATGTGCTGGTTTCACATACAATCTGAACTATTTTCATCCAACAGTTTAACATAGCCTTCATGGCATTTTCTTAGTTATTGTATGAAGACATTTGTATTCTGCATTTAGTAAGTTTTGCCTGTACCCTTCTAAGATGCAGTGTAGGTGTGGCCCTACCAATAATTGGTGGGGCCACATTTTTGAAATTAATAGCCCACAGGGTAATAAGCAATATCCTCACAAAGAGACAGGGAGAGAGATGAGAGCCTGATGGATCTTGTTGCTTTTTTGTTCTATGGAATTGAGGGATTTGAGATACCTTCTTGGGAGTGCGAAGTGTTAAAACATGGCCATCACATAACACTCAATGAATTAAGGAGAAAAGCCACCCTCCACCAAAAGAACCCCAAACAAACAAACAAAAAAACAGAGAGAGAGAGAAACTTTCTATCCTTTCCAAGTTTAGCTTATTGAAAATTAGAGAAATTTTAAGTCAAGCAAATGAACCGGGGCCAGAACAAATCTCTAGGGTTTCCCTCTGAGATGAAAGTCCACTCAATTATGAGTTACTTAAGAGCTGGAGTGTTCTGAGCCCGTGTCTCCTTCCCGTGGAGCTTTTCTCCCGGGATCCCTGATCGTAGGAAGAGTCGAATCTAGTGCAGCTCGAGAAGAGAGAAGCACAGTCTCCTACCGTCTTGCACACAAATGCCAACCGCTGCCACCACCGGGGTAGTCACTGCCGTTTACACTTTTTTCAAAATTAAAAATATTTAATGAGATGTTTACGTCACACCCATTTGGGGAAACTAAGCTTTTATTTTAAGTATGAATAATACAGCTGCTTGGGTTTAAAAAACCCCCTCATTTCAATGTGAATACAGCACAGCTGCCTTGATGAGCGATGACAGAAGAGCGGCAACGCCATTGGTCCAAAGTTTGAATATGTAATGACAACTCATCACCAATGGCTGCTGTTTAAAAAAAAAAAGGGGGCCAGTTTCCCACCATTTCATTGGTTGGTAAAAGTGTCAGTCAACTGAGGCTTATATATAAGCCGGGCAAAGCCAAGCAAGTATGAAATGCGAAGTGTTGAATATATATGTGGCTATAATTAGTTCTTTTAAAAGCGCAGTGGTCATCCAGCCTCACATGGCTTTGTAAGAATCGGCTTAGTTAGCATCAGCTGCACAAGTTACTCTTGCATGATGTAAAGCTCCCATCATCTGACATTTTGTTCTAAAAACTATTTTCAAAATGTCAGCAAGTCTCCAGACTTCAACTCAGTGGTTAAGGCCTACTCAAAATCTGCTACTAGCAACCACTTCATGTTTTTTTTTTTTTCATCCTCAGTGAATATTCATACAGGAAAGAGTTCACTGTTAAAGATACCAAAAGAAGTGGGAAAAAGCTCAGAAAACTCCGCAATAGTATATGAGATGCCGATTTCCAGATCCAGAAAACATCACACACAAAGGTAGATTGGATCGAATTAAACCATAATAAAGGAGATAAAATTTAGGCATTCCCACAAATGGTGCTAAAACATACTAAATGTATTGATGATCCTCCCTACTGCTAATTGTGAATTCTAAAGGCAAACACAAATAGAAAAACCATCCATGGGGTTTCTGTGCAGACGTTATCCAGCAAACCATTTTATAGCTGTCAACTCAGTCACACATGTCCGTAGTCATATCTAAGCTTCATTGTGGTCATCTGTAAATAAAAGTTCATTCCCATGTCCGTAAGCACAATGATACTGCATACATGTGGACTGCCCTGACGCGCAATTTGAGACGAGTTGGTGCAGATAACATTTACAAATGACACCATGCAAATGCATACTCCTGCAATGCTCTTTGGGGAATAGTTTCCAGACTTCTGCCATGTGATTACTAAAGCTCACACGTTGTAGAAACAGAAAGCAGGTATCGAGGCCACTCTCAGACTCAACTTTTCTTAAGATGCTTCAGGGCCCCCATAAGTTGGTCCTCCTCCTCTACAGGAATAAAACACCCCTTAGATTTGCCAGATTAAAAGTATGGATGAATGTTGAGAGCTAACCGCACAGAAAGTGGCAGGATACTGAATAAAGTAGAACAACAGCACTCAAGATGGCGGGTGAGTCTTAATGACTCGGAAAGCACAAATGTGGAAAAGAAGAGCTGTTCTCTCGCAGAAATGAGGATGTCCAGACATAGACAGGTCTAGCCTCTGGGCAGGAGAGACAGCTTGTGAGCAAGGTGGCAGAATCCTTCTCCCACAAGGCTCTAACAAGTTTAGAATGCAACCCCAAAACAAATAACAAATGTTCCCAGCATGGAAAATCTCATATGAACACATGCACATGTACACATGTGTACATATACACACATGCATAAGCATGGAATTTTTAGTTTTTTAATATGAACTCTACTCATGGACTTCAGATGTGCTAAGAAGATGTGCAGATGTAAGAAACTGCAGGCAACATTAATACTGCATCATTTTTCCCCCCAGAGTTTGCCACTTCATGAAGATATTTTAACGACTTGTCATTGATAATGATTACACACAAGTGACTACTCCTCATTAAAAACTTGGCACTAATACACAAATAATTATTGACACAATTAAGCTTTGACACTGTGCCCATCAAATTCCTTTTGTCCTTGCTATGTATCAGTCCCATATTATTCTTTTTTAAAAAGAGAAAATTATCTGTTTTATTCAGAGCTAAAGTCCCTAAAGTTTGTTCACAGTATAAATCTAAAGAAATGCTGAGTTACTAAAAATAGCCAGTACTCTATTATTAGAATCATAAAGGGGAAATGAAAAAACAATGTTCAGACATTGAAGGACATCTAATGCAATAAAAAAAGAATAATTCAGCATGAGAGTCCCAAAATGAGAGAAGTCTGACATTGGCAATGACTACAAATGAAATGTGGAGATGATTATTTAAATAACCTATATGTCTATACCAGCATATAATTGAATGTATTATCCACAACCTATTTAATTTCATTCCCAACCTCTTAAAGTTGACAGAGTTATATGTTTGCTAATATAGTTGGTTCATAATTACCTTGGTCGGTATGAATATTTAATAAATGTTCAAATGTTGTTAAAGAATGATAGCCATTTTCGTTCTAAAATAAAAAAACAAAATGGTCCAGAAAATGTTAAAGCCCTATGCAATCATTCCCATCGGGAAAGATAATACCATGTACTCTTTCCCAAATATAGTTTAGTCCACATCTGCTACAAGAGAGCTTGAAATATCATCGAAATGTTTGGATAATTAGCAACTAATTTCCATCGACTAACATACAATAAAAATAGAGCTGTGTGTGCATGAAGCAAATCTCAGTGTGTGGTTCCCTTCCCTCCTAATCACATTTCCACATGGGTAATATCTGGTTGTTACAACTTCCAAAGACAGTCTGAATCAACTGAATGAGAAAATATATAAACCATGCTACAGAGAAACTCAAGGGGTAAAAAGTACACAGAATGGACAGTCGGATGTAAACACTCAGGAGAGTATTGCTGGCAAGTTCTATATCCCAGCCATGTCCCTGGGCCCTCTGCAGTTCACCTGGTTCTAATGGTAAGCACAGGATACAGCCTACATAATAATTTTAAGTGTTTTTCATTAGTCTTCATGAAGCCTACTTGATAATAAGTATTTTAACAAGAATTCCCATCATCCAAATACATATTTTTTTATCTAGTGTCACTCAGGGCCTCAGCAAACAGATTCCTAAAGAATCAGAAAACAGAATCCACACAAAGGGATGTATTTTACTACAAAACTCCTAAATAGTCTCCAACTAAATACAATTTATCATTTTATCAGTCTCAGGGGGAAAATCTGAGGTTTATAAATAGGAAATAATTAGTACAGCTTCTAAGAACATAAAAACAAATTGCAAGGTACATAAGGTAGCCCTGGTTGAGGGGCAGGTACTAGCTGAGGTATAAAGAAGTGAATAACAAATCACTTAATGGTAATGAGTGTCACAAACCAGTGTGGGGAAGGAGAGAGAACCACAGTAGAATTGGAGGGGAATGAGGAAAACACAGCATGAGAGAAGACAAAAACGAAAGATGGGATCAGGAGGTCTGACTGAGCTGATGGCTGTAGCCTTCACCAAAGCACAAAATCAGTTTTCTTTTACAGTATCTGTACCAGGGTGTCTGGGGGAAGTAGCATAGACAATATGGGGAAATAGCATAAACAAAAGACATATTGTTGGTCTTACAGTACAATTGGAAAATGTAAATGACTTGAATAAAGACAAATCATCTTGTTAATGGTTTCTACTCAACCTCATTAACATCTGACAAAGGGTAAGAAGGAAAGATCACAAGGATCTCTGCATAGTTAACAAAATAAAGGAAGAACCATGTGACTTAGTACTCAACTTTGTTAGCACATGATGAGGGGAAAGAAGGGAGAGATCACAAGGATCTCTGCATAGTTAACTAGACAAAGAAAGAACTACCTGACTTTTGGCAGAGGGAGTGTGAAGAAAGGAATGTGGCTGCTTTGGGAACAGAGGAGAAGCAGTTGGGGGTTCATTCCCTAAATGTTCCCCAGGCTGTGGGGTCCCTGCCGCCCTCACAGCCCACTCTCCACAAATCAGATCCTCAGTCAAAAGCTAACTCTGCATTGGAATTAGAATTGTGTTCAGATAAGAAATTCACCAATTTTTTGTTAAGTAACTTTAGGCAAAACACTTGACCTCTATATAAGGAAGTCTCATTATCTACGTAAAAGAAAGAGTAAAATCCTTTTCACAATGCTAGTGTTAGAATGAAATGTAAAAACCTATGTTAAAATGATGAGCATTTTTCTCCCCAACCAATAACAGTAACATAGAACCAAGTGTCATGAAGGCAAATAACCCAGATCTGAAGTCACTGCAACACTTTGCTTTGACTTTTCAATCTTATTTACATTTCTGTGGAGGCAGGAAAGTTAAGGCAGAGCTAAAGATCTGTCCTGGCCACTCTGTACAGGCATTAGCCAAACAGTCTGTAACACTCACTGTAGCAAATGTCTCTGTTATCTGTATATCTTTCTCTTGCAAGGCGTTGGGTCTAGATAGTAACCTTACAACTTCCTTAGCCTTTCCTCGCCCTTGAAGACAGGTAGTCCTCCCGGAGTCAAGGGCGCGGGCAGATCTGTCCTTCCCTCGAGTCCCACAACTTTCCCACAACTTTCGAGTACCTCACATCCTTTATGACTCTCATTTGCACCCTAGCCCTAAAAAAATGTATGAAAGAAAGGCAAGAGATTGGGTTGGTGGGCTCCGTTTTTAGGACACTAGTCCACCGAGTCTCCCGGCCGGAATAAACTCGCTGTTTCCTCTATTGACTGGTGCCTGGAGTCTTCTGTTTGCGTCGGTTTTCCTGCTGCATTGGAGTACATCATGTACACCTTCTTTTCTATGAAACATTAAAAAAAACTATGTTGATTATTTGTTGCAAATAGATTCTTTCTGGGGAAGTTAAAGAGGTTGTGAGTCTATGTGCTGGTGTGTGTTCCACCCAGGCAGAGCCAGTCATTGTGGACGGATGGGTTACAGGTTCATCGACAATCTCTTGTACATGCGAGTCTCCTGAAACACATCCTAGGTGAGGAAAGTATGTGCACAGGAAGAGCCAACATTGAACGAATTGTACCATCCACTCGAATGGAACTTCAGTCAGTTAGAGGAGACTCACTGCGCATGAACTCTGTATGAAGGAATGTGCTTCATGCCAAAAACTACTTCAAATAAAGTTCTGTGGATACTCTCAACTGAGATCTGAAAATTAGAGAACTGAAGACAAGAGAGTATTTGAACTAGACCTTGACCAACCAGCAGGCTTGCATATGCAGAGATAAGGGGCATCTGAGGAGAAGCAGCAACCAGCAGGCAAACTTAGAAGCACATCTGGGGAAGACGGAGGCGATTAGCATACAAGGGGCTAAGTGGAATAAGAAATAAACACCAGGCGGTGAAGTAACTTGAACTTGCTGTATCAGTGGGATGGACAGAAGAGGAAGTTGAGAGCAGTGAGATGAACAGTATTTCAACAATTTGAGGGACTCTTTCTAGGGCTCCCTGCTGCTATATAGCTTTCAGTTGGTGCCTCAGGCATCGGGCCAGCCTCTAGATATTACTGGCTTCCTTCCCATTGAACTAAGGCCACATGTTGTTGCATTGGGGACAACAAAAGGAAGTTTCTCAGCTGGAAAGAAGTGCTGTAATTGGGCTATTAACGCAGCACAATGAAGGAACAAAGAGCGTATTGATTATCCGAGTCCTTGAGGCATATAAATATGCATAGGAAAGATGGGAAGCCAAAAGATTTCTTACCAGTGCTTCTGATCATTCTTGGTACTGTAGGAGGAACCGCTCAGGCACGGGGGAAGGAAGGACAGTTGGGCTAATGCAGAGATGTTAATATGCACGTGCTTTTTCCAAAAGAGTTGAAAGTTTTTCCATAGACTATTATATTCTGTGTTTTTTACGATATACAAAATCTGCGAGATGCTATGGGGAGTAAATTGTTCTGTGGTCATACAAATTTGGCAAGTATGGCATATCTCCCTTGGAGATTCACCATTTCCACTGGAATTTTAAAAATATCTGGGACGTTCTACCCTAATTTTGTTTAACTAAGTGGTTTCTGAACTAATTTGACCACAATTTATTTTTAACTAACTCTTTAGCATTTCACAAAGTAAATATTCCAAGGGACCTGCATTGGATTGTGGTGACTGCTGGTTGAGTAGACTCCTGATTTTAAAAGGACGACAGACGTGCTAGACGCCAGATGAATAAATACTGTGGGAAAGGCTGTTCTTCCAGTTGAGGGCTTATCATCACGGCTTGTCTTATCCCAGGAAGGGAGTCAGCAGATCAGCAACCCTCTAATAAATGTGCACCACACACCTAGCACCTATGTTAGGAATAGTGGCTATGTCTGTGGCCTCAGAGGACATAATCCACTCAGAGGGTTTTTTTCCCTTTGAAGTTAAAACACACATTAATAATGAGATAAAAGCACCAACAATCATAGAAAATAAGTTTTACAATCATATTGTTGATTTGGTCCAGGTGGAGAGGCTGAATGTTCACCACCCTTTGTTGCTTAGCAGTTTTTTAAATTTGTAACTCAGTGGCTGAAAACAAGAATTAGTTTCATCTTTCCAACCCAACATATTCTGGAATTCCTGGGTTTTCTATATTCCCTTTGAATGCTGCTTGAAAACCTTCTCTCCCTATTTACATATCATTATATATCTATAAATCACACATTTTTTTTTCTTTCCTATGTAATCACATTCCTTCAAATAAGTGATTTGAACCACCCACCCTCACGAAGCTTACAATCAGATAGAAGGAATGGGGCATGCATTAACATTGCTTTTCAAGTTCTTTGCTTATTGCCTCAAATTTAGGACATAAAATACTTCAAAGTTATCCTTGGTGACTGTCTTTTCAGCTTCTGATAGCAGTTTCCTTAATTATCTCTGAATCTAATTTGTAACATACTTACATATTTATGCATTATAGAATCATCCCCCTTTTTAAATACCAATTTCTGTGTCCATTATCTTGACCTAAGTTATGTCACAGGCACAAAAGCCCACTCAAATGTTGGAGGTTTATAAAAACCAGATTCCTTTGTGGCTCATATGAATATGTCCATCACAGGTCTGGCTTTGTCCAACGTCTCCACCCTGGAGTCCAATCTGAAAGAACAGCTCCAGTTTTATGCTGATCTCATGGAAGAGAGCAATTACCAGGGCAGAATCTTCCTCTTACAGCTTCTAATTATTTTACTTCCAATCATGTGTCATTGACAATGTAAATCTCCTGGCCAAGCCAAACCTTCATGCAACAGTGAATAAAACCTTCCTTCAGAAAAGCACCCTAAGAGGAGGCGTCATGAAGATGCCAGCAAATATTTGTGATCAAAAATATGATCAGACTCTGCCTGAGATAATAGACACACAAAATATATGGATCAGATTTTTAGATAGGAAACAACTTTGAAGTCATTTAGTCCAACCCTTCTCTTTTACCCAGAGAAAACTGGAATTCAGAAATTAAGTAATATCTCCAACTTCAAATAGAATATTGTTTTCAAAAATTATTTTATTTTATTTATTTATTTTTTTGAGACAGAGCCTCAAGCTGTCACCCTGGATAGAATGCCGTGGCATCACAGCTCACAGCAACCTCCAATTCCTAGGCTGAAGAGAGTCTCCTGCCTCCGCCTCCCAAGTAGCTGGGACTACAGGCGCCTGCCACAATGCCTGGCCATTTTTTTTAGTTGTAGCCATCATTGTTGTTTGGCGGGCCCAGGGTGGATTTGAACCGCCAGCTCAGGTGTACATGGCTGGTGCCTTAGCCTGTTGAGCCACAGGCACCCAGCCTGTTTTCAAACATTGGAGCTGTTTCTTAGATTTTTTAATTTTTTTCTCAGAGAGTTTTTTAGAAGTGTAATTAATGTACAATGAACTGCATAAAATTAAATTTCATGAGTTAGGACATGCATAAACTATGAAATCATCACCATAATCAAGATAATGAACTTAAGTTCCTTGTGCTCCCACGTAATTCATCCCTTCCTTTCCTTCCCCTGGCCACAGGCAATGACTGCTCTGCTCTCTGTCACCACAGCTTGTAACTTTTGGAATTTATGTAAATGGGATCCTATCTTATGTATTTTTTTTTCTGATCTAGTTGCTTTCAACCAGCATAATTATTTGAGTTTCACCAATGTTATACATATCTATAGTCTGTTTTTTTATACTGCACAGTAATATTTCATTGACTGAACATGTCTTACTTTGTTTATCCATTTTCTTGTTGCTAGACATTGGGGTTGTTTTTACTTTTGACTATTAACAGAAAAAAAATCAATTTATAGATCATTGTGTGGGCATACGCTTTTACTTCTTTTGGGTAGAAACCTAGAAAGAAAGGCTATATCATGTAGTAGACATATTTAACTTTTTAAGATACTGCTGTATCATTTTTTAAAGTGATTCAACCGCTTTATATTTCCACCAATTTTTTATAGTGATTCAACCACTTTATATTTCCAGTTGCTTCACATTCTTGCTAATACTTGGTATGATTGATATTTTAAATTTTTGGCTCTCTTGTGGCTGTATTCTAGTATCTTACTGTGGGTTTAATTTTCATTTCTCTGATGGAAATCATGTGCTTTCTTTGTCATTCACATGTGTTCTCTGTTATAGAATCTTTTCAAACCTTCTTATCATTGAATGTAGGAGTTTATAAGTCCTTTTCTATTTCTGTATGTGTGTTTTGAAAATATTTCTCACAAACTTCAAGTTGCTTTTTCATTTTTAAATAGTATTTTTTGAAAAGTAAAAGTTTTTAAATTTTGATGTACTAGTTAATTTATTGATTATTTCTTTTGTAGCTTGTACTTTTTATGTGCCATTTAAGGACCTTTTATGAAATCAAGGTCCTTATATATCTTTTCCTCATTTAATTTCCTTTCTTATGTTTTAGTCAATGATTCATTTCTACTTAATTTTTGTGCATGGCATGAGGTAAGGGTCAAGATTTTTTTTTATGTTTTTTATTTTCATCGTCATTTATTGAAAATGTTAACCTTTCTCCATTTAATTTCCTTAGACCTTTGTCAAAGATCTGCAGGAAATATACATGTGGTTCTATTTCAATTTAAATTTTGTTCCCTTGATCTATTTGTCTACTTTAAAGTCAATACCACATTGTCTTATTGTAGTTTTATAATGCAGTACATCTTGAAATAAGATAATGTAACCCTTCAACATAATTCTTTTTTTTTTTTTCAAAGTTATTTTGGCTATTCTAGGTCTTTTGTTTTTTTAAGTCAATTTTAAAATTAATTTCTATAAAAAAATCCTTCTGGGTTCATACTTTCCTTCATCTTTTTAAACTTATGAAATATAGTAACAGCTTTTAACTTTATCTGCTAATTGTATTGCCTGTGTAATATCTTTAACTATTTCCTCTGGGATTTCCCCTCTCATTGTGGTTTATATTTTCCTGCTTCTTTACATGCCTAGTAATTTTTTATTGGAAGGAAGACATTGTGATTTTTAATTTGTTTGGTGCTGTATATTTTTGCATTTCTATAAATATCCTTGATCTTTGCTCTGGAATACAAGTTCATTTCTTGGAAATAGCTTGATGTTTTTAATGGAAGTCTTGTCAGGTAGGACCAGATCAGTCTAAAATACAGGGCTATTTTCCCTAGCTTCTGAGTACCCTACCCAATTTCCTGTATATTTGTTACAAGCCTTTTTCACTCCAGTTGATGATGGACTATTCTAATTTCTGTGTGGTCTCCAGAGATTGTTCCACCTGCTCTATTTTGTTGATTCTTTACCTGGTGTCAGGTATACACTGTAATCAATCCACTGTAAAGAGTTCCAAATTTGTTCTTATTGAGTGGAACACTTGAGAGCAACTCTGAAGCTCTTTGAATATCTCTCCATCTCTTCTTCTTCTCTCTCTCTGTCCCTCTCTAAGTCTTTCATCCATCCATACACCTTTCTCCTATACTCTAGCCCTATAAATTCTAGCCACCTTGCTCTTCTAAATTCTCTGCTCTCTTTAAATTAAGGAGCCTCTAGCCTCTGTTTAGGTTCTCCTTCCTTGTGTTGCAAACTTGAAATTCTCTCTAGTCAGTAAGTGGGAAAGAATAGGTTCACTTTGTATGTTACTTTCACCGAAGGATTACTGTCCTGCTCTGACTATTATCTGATCTCTGAAAATTGTTCTCTCATAGATTTTGTATGTTTTTTCAGGCCATTGCAGGTGCTAAATCTGGCCCTTCTTGATACCTCATGGCTAAAAAATAGAAGTTGGATATTTTAATTTTAATTTTTTTCTGTTTGATTAAGATAGATTATAATTTACCCAAGCAATAAATTTTTTAAATTTTTGATTGTTAGATACTTACACATACCTGATTTGTAAAGTTGAGCAAGTTCATCATGAGCCTTTATAGAGAGGTTTGCCCTAAGAATTGATTGAAACAGATTCATTACGATTAATAATGAGAATAGGAATGATAATATTAAGAACAGAATTAAATGAAATGGGTGCTAATTAGAATTTCTCTATTACTTCACTTAGGTTGTAAAAGAAAAAAGCCTTATGAATTTTGCTGTCAATGTAGTTGTGAATAATTGTGTCAGTAAGGGTGATGTTATGTGAGATAGCAAAGTGAAAACTCAACACCCTAATTTTCCTGAACAAGAGTCTTAGAGTAATTGCCTACTGGAAAGAATAAGGAACACTTACCTAACTTTTCCCAACTGTAAGAACTCATGAAACTTTAATATAAAAATCATGTTTTTAGAAGTTTAAAAGTAAGAAGCTATCCTATGATTGATAGTTTGCGTGGGTCAAATTGTTGGTCACAGTGGCAGATCGTCATTCCAGCCTCCATTTGCTCATGCATTCCTCTTTTCATGCCTTGTAGTAATGCCCTCTTATGCTAATTCTGGCCTTAGCCTTGTGGCTGGATTGAACCAATGGGATGTCTGTAAATGTAATGTAAGTAGAGAATTGAAAAGCTTTTGCACATTGGATCTTGCTGTCCTCCTCTTCGTGGAACCATACTACCACTGTTTATAAACTGGAGCTAGCCTTGTGGGTTTTGATAGACCATATTAAAGAGAAATGAGGGACCCCAGTTGACCTAGCAACTGACTCTGACTGAGTGCTGGCTGAGATTTGCTCTCTAGACTCTGATCAGCTGAGCATAGCCCAAGCTGCATATTGGTAGAACTGGGAACTAAATATTGAGTTGCTATTCATACCACTAAATTTTGGGTGTAGTTATGTAGCACCTTAACCAATATCCTCCTCTAGCTTGGTGTGACTTTGGTTGAGAGCAGAAAGATTCCTTCACTTCTTGTGGTTTGCAGAAGTGTACTGAAATTGGTTGGGTTTCACCAGTTGAGACTCAGATTTTTTGGTGGCTCCTCTCAAAAGTGGGTAAATAGGGTTAAGCATGGTGTTCACAATTTGATGTTACTTTTAATATATGCTTGAGAGTTGGTAGCTCATTAAGCTCACCTCAGTAGTTTAATATGTTCCTCTAATATTTCCTGATATTTTGTTCACATAAAAGCTATTTTCCATAGAATGTAAAACATAAAGATTTTAGGAGTCCTAAAAATCTGTTCTTTCCCCTGTATATTTTATCCTAATCAGGGAAGAAACATCCATGCATTCATGAAAGGTAGAAAATGTAGATCCATCTTCCTTGTGAAAATCTCTCTTATCATTTCTGTCCAGTCATCAAATCCTATTGTTCTGCTTTAAAAATTCTCTTTATATCTAAGTTTTTCACATTGATCCTGGCAAACCTAAATCTAGTTTTGCTATTTACCCACTGAAAACCTCTTTGTGGCTTTCAGTGCAAAACCTAATTGGTCATCATTGCACACATTTGTTTCTCATCTCCACAGAATCCGTTCTTAATCTCTGCCATTTGAGTAGTACCCTGGATTTTCCAATCATGAGATTTGGGAGGTAAAGACCTTATGCTTGGCTCTGAAAATGAGT
Source organism: Arctocebus calabarensis (assembly GCA_963573935.1). Lineage (NCBI taxonomy): Eukaryota > Metazoa > Chordata > Mammalia > Primates > Lorisidae > Arctocebus > Arctocebus calabarensis. The sequence continues at coordinate 90,872 of CAUYON010056123.1, forward strand.
TTTGATTGGCTTAAGCAAATGTGCCTGTCCACAAATCCCTGCCACTTTGATTGGCTAGGGATGAGCACACATGCCAAGTCAAGACACGGCCAAATAGCCTCAATTCTATATCCTTAGTTGTGTTGTCAGAGAAGCAGATTTTTCTTATTCTCCACTAGGCATAACCAGTAAGCATGCAACCAGGAAGCAAAGTTTAGAAAAGAAGGGTATGTCATCTCCTTGTTTTGAACTCCAGAAGCAGCTTCATTGCAATCTACGTTTACCCTATATTATTCTCTGCTATGAATCACTGAATTTCACACTCCCTTTCTCCCTTTTTCTCATCTCCTCCTTCCCTTCCTTCTTTTCTTCTTTACTTCTTATTATTTTTCTTTTCTTTATTAGGTGTTTTGGAACAAATCATCCTAAATAATGTCTTCTCATGGTTTAACCCAGAGATTTTTCCATATTTTAGTGACAGCTATTTATTAATTTCTATCCATTAGTCTATAGTAAACAAATAATACAATAAATGAAAATTTAATTACATTTGTACAGCTAGAATAAGTGCTATGCTGGAAAAGTACACGATTCCAGTAACATCTATAATAGGGGAAATCTAGTCCTGTTTGGGAGTCAGTGATAGCATCTCTAAGGAAAAGTTGCTTCAGTACAGACCTGATGGCCTAAGGATACTTCCTCTCCTGTTGATTTTGCTGGAGGCAGGTCTTGCCTTGAATTGCCCAGGCCTAGAACTCAAGAGATCTGTTAGGGCAGCTATTGAGATATCTGCAGGTAGGTGGGGAACATTCTTGGAAAAGAGATGCTGTTCAGACATTGGAAACACTATCCTAAGTAGCAAGTTTTTCTTCTCTATCACTCTTTTGAAGCATGTAAAGAAAAATGTCTCTCCTCTTTCTTTTTAGATTTCAGCTGCCATTGAAATTGCTAGAGCAAACATAACCAATCTTTGGTTCCAAGTTGAAGGCAGTGTGTTGGTTCTCTACCTTTTCCAGTAGCTGCTTCTTGCCATCAAAGTTTCTCTTTTGTCAAGAATTCTTCCCAGCACATAAAACTGATGGGATAGTTAAGATGTCAACAGAACACTTCCTTAAAACACATAAGTGGAGGGTCTGCTTCTACCTTAAAGGACACAACTTCCAGCTACTTCTGGAAAATAGGAGTGCCCTTCTCTACACTCTGGCAGAGAGTGAGAACACAACATCACAGACTAGCCCCTCTAACAAAAAATGTTGGGTTTAAAATAGAAATCTCAGAAAAGTGCACCACTTTTAGCAAGTAGCAGTTAGTATCATGTAGCACTGAATACAAATATGACTTCAGTCAGCGAGAGTTTGTGAATGTGTCAGATGTAGAGGGCTTCTGTGTAAATGACATCCTAAATTTAAATGTTCTGGAATCAAAGATTGGACTGTTCGGGGAGATTTGCGATAACCAAATCTGCTTGGATGGCTTCCATTCTGCCAAACCAGGCAGGCAAAGAGCTTTCATATCCTACTCCATCTGGGTGGTGGCTTTTTATTTCAGACTCATTTTGGCTTTCAGAGTATTTTTGTCATTTCTTTCCAGCCATTGAAGGAAATAACCATAAAAAGGCATGAAGATGCATTAACTACTCTGATTCCTGTCAGTGTTGGAGAAATCAGTGCTGAACTTTCTGAATTTTACAAGGTTTCTTTTCTTCCTATTTGGATCCTATGGAAATTTTGACCTAGTCGGCTTCCATATTTAAATACATTCTTTGTAGATATGCACAGTTTGTTTAGTGACATTTAAGGTAACCTATAGGAATCATTTATTGATATGGTGACATACATGGAAGAATTGATCGTGGATATAGACTCTTTTAGAACCACAGAGGAATGAAAAGGACTGTCTTACTGCAAGCATTTGTATGTAGAATAAATGTGTTAATCTGAGGGAAAATGCTTGAGCAAACGTAATCTTGAGTGCTTAACAATAGTGCATTAGACACACAGGAAAGACTGCTCTTATTTCTCTTCCTGGTTGGAATATGACTTACTGGGATAAGTACAGAATACTTTTCCTCACTTTAGCTCTTTGCGTGGATGTTGTGAAGCCACTTTGCTCTCAAGGAGGTTAGAAGAATAAGGTGGTTCAAACAGGTTTCAGAATCTGTGGAAAGGTTTTTGTTCCACAAGGATCTCTGGAAATTCTTACTGAGGTATGTGGGAGGAGTCCCCTTCTCTCATCTTTCAACTTTAAAGCAGTTTTGAATCTTCTATGGGTCAATATGGCCTAACTTGTGGTCCCCAACTCCCTCCCTGGTTCTGGGAGCCGAATCACACAGCAGAAAGTGTGTGGCAGGTGAGCAAGGGCAGCTGACTTGGAATTTCCAGGCACTCCCACCGCTCGCTGGCAGGGGGCGCCCGCCTGAGTTCCGCCTCCTCTCAGGACGGCCTTAGAGTCTGGTAGGAGCGCGGGAACCTGACTGTAAACTGCGCATGACAGGAACTAGGTTGCGCGCTCCTTAGGAGAATCTACTACCCGAGGATCTGAGTGGACCTGAGGCGACGACGCTGGCGCCGGGGCGTCTAGTTGTAGGAAACAAGCTCAGGGCTCGCGCTCAGTCTGCATTATGGTGAGTCGTATAGTCATTCCATTATACATTTCAGTGTAATAATAATAGAAATAAAATGCTCATTAAATGTAATGACCTTGAATCACCCTGAAGCCACCCCGCCGCTCAACCCTGGTCTGTGGAAAATTGTCTTCCATGAAACTCGGGCCTGGTGCCCAAAGGTTGAGGACGGAGTGTCTGCTTTGACAGGAACAATCCGGAGTTAACAAGTTTTAGACAAAGTAGCGAGGCAACATGCAAAACTGGAGACTACCCATTGTTCTGGAAAGTTCATCTTATTGTGAATTTCTCAGGGCCTTGAGAAAAAGACATGTTTTAATGTACAGTTAAACTCAGGAAAGAGGGAAAATGGGAGACTACTCTTACAGTTAGGATTGTTGAATGAAGTCGTCAGACCCCTGTGCCTGCCTATTTATTGATAGAATCAGGGCAATTAATTTATACTCATTATCACAGCATTTTAACCCACCTTGCAAGAACAAGTTGGTACGTGAACAGATGAATGAAAGCGTGAATAGCAAAAAAAATGTAAATCTAATTAGTGAAAAGTTAATTATAGAGAATTTGAGTATAATTGTTTTGTTATAGACCCATAAAAAGTAATAATAGAATTTTCTATCAACCAAAGGCTTTTTATATCTACTTTAATAAATAATTTAGAAAAATTTCTATTTAGTATATATTTCTCACTTAAAGTTTGGTCTTTAAAGTGATACTATTGAAATAGTGGAAAAGAGTTTTCTCTTTACAGTCCAAAGCAGCAGTTCTCAACCTGTGGGTCGTGACCCCTTTGGAGGTCAAATGACTCTTTCACCGGGGTCGCCTAAGACCATCCTGCATATCAGATATTTACATTACGATTCATAACAGTAGCAAAATTACAGTTATAAAGTAGCAATGAAAATAATTTTATGGTTTGGGGTCACCACAACATAAGGAACTGTAGTAAAGGTTCATGGCATTAGGAAGGTTGAGAACCACTGGTCTAAAGTGTTGCCCATAATTAATGTAACTCATGAACATATTTGTCCTCATCAATGGTGTTATACAAAGCTTTGCCTTATTGGAATGGTCACAAATGACATAGATGGTGTATATGTTTTTGGAGACTATTATCTTGTTTGAAAGGATTGTGACATAGGTAGGACAGGAATGATTATTCTTTCCAAGTTAGAAGAGTCATGGAAATGCAAAGATATTCCCAAGGTTCCCTGATTTATCCTTCTTTGACCCAAACCCAACCTCCGAGTTCAAGGATAGTGAATACTTGTTATTTCTAACATAATACAACAACCTCTATTTTTTTTTTTTTCTGTTAATGGTGCTTCCTTCTTCTGGAAACTACTCTTCAAATCCTTCAGCATGGTTTCATGCTAGATTCTAAGTCCCTTCTATCCCTTCAGCAGGTCGACCATGTGTAGCATTTTGCCTATCCAGTATCAGATCCCAGGTGGGTAAGCATCAGAGACCTTACCCAGAATGTTCCGGTACTGGATGTTGGTTGGGGTGAGGCTTTTCCACAGTAATGGGAAAGGCGGGCGATTGGGCGTCTGTTCTGTTCACAGACATGCCCCCAGCCACAGGGAGACCATAGTGTGTAAGAGGGAAGGATGCATGATTTTAACATATCAGAATTCTTGGTTATAGCTTCTACCTTCCCTCCTGACTTGGGATATTGTTCTATTCTTCCTTTAATTCTGTGACCATGTTTGTTTTCATCAGATAAATTTATTGTCTTTCCTAGTGGGACTGTAATTAAGCTTGGGTTTTGGTTTCAAACTGTCTCTATTCCTATCTTAAGCCATTACTTAGGAGCTCAGTGGGTGTGGATGAAGACCTTGACTTTTCTGAGCCATATTTCCTCATGTGTCATAAAAGACAGGACCTGCCTCATGTGCGAGAAATACTTAGCTAAATTCCTGGAACACTGTAAATTCTCAGTAAATGTTAGTTGGTATAGCTCTTACCATTTAATAATTTACTTTAATCAAATATTTACTTTATCTGTTTCTTCCCTAAAGATTCCCTAGAATCACAGAATCTCATTTAATGGAATATTCTTGTAATTGACTTAATGCTGTGGAAATCAATGGGGAATGTTTCCTAAGTGGGGATTTCACAAAGGGCAATGAATGGCTATTCTATGATCTTAAATAAAATCTTGGCATTTAAAAAAAGACAAAAAATACATTTAGTTACTAATCTGTGATTTAATTGGGACATTACAATTTAAGGAAATGTGAGCAAGAGGCAGATTTAGCTAATAGGCATTAGAGGTGCTTAGCTCCTAGCTCTTCCCTTATACAAAGTTTTTAGATGAGATACTACAATGGAATTATATCACACTCAATAGATGCTGTCTCCAATATGGACAAACTGTAAAGTTCTCAAAGCAGACTTTGTGTTTACGTGAGTTTTCCCTTTAGGTCCACAGACACAGGACATGCATATCGCCAAGAGACGAAAGAACAGAAGTGATGGGAACATAAAGCATTGAGCAGAGCTGCAAATAGAAGAAACTTCTCCCTGACATGTATTGTGCAACATTTCTAAGGAATTGGGACTATTTCTGGTATATTTAACTGGCAAAAACACGTTTTTTTAAATCTCCAATTCTTTTTTTTTCTTTATTAGTGACAATACATGTCTGTGATGACAGAACTGTGAATACCTATAGCTTAAAATTCTATAGCCTATTGCATGTCTAATATGTTTCCATCAGTCTACTTACACCATTCCCATTTTCATGCTGACTTGAAATATCCTTAAAAATATTAAAATATGACATTTTATGTCCTATTGTGGTTCTTAAAGTTAGTGATTTTATATACTGAAATTTATCAAGGCAAAACAGTTTTCTACTTTACATCAACATCATTGCCTTACATCTTTTCTCTAATTATAAATTTAGAACACAAAGAGAGGTCAAAGGACCAAGTTTGACAAGGAAGAATTATGCTGAAGTTTAGTTAAGCTTTGAAACCAATATTATAATTTTTCTATTAAGGATTAATGTACCCTGGCATAGAAAGCCAGAAAAACAAGTCAGCAATACAGAAATGACAGGGCTAAATTAATCCAACATTTTAATAATGTACTATTGGTTCTGCTTAAAGAAATGAGAAGACATTAAGAGTGTGTGTGAGTGCATGTTAGTATATCTATGAAATCATGTGGGTTAGGAAAGGAAGAAGATATACATAACTTATTTTCAAATAGTTTTAATTTTTTTTCCTTTGAGAAAATATTCAATTTATAAAATCTCATTTAATGAAATATTCTTTCACTGCTCTTAATGTTGTGGAAATTAACTTCCAATATTTCCCAAATGGGAATTTCATCCCAAAGCAATTAATGCTTTTTCTTCTGGATCTACTAACTTTAACTATCTGTCAGAAGACTTTGCAATGTAATCCACTTAGAAAAGTTGATTTACTAAATTATGTATGCAATAGGCAGTCATTTGCCTGTAGACATCATAAGCATGTCTGAAATTATAAAACTTGATGATATTTGAAATAAAATGAAAGATTGTAGTGGAAGTCTAAGTTCCTTCCTTTGTTCAAGGACTAAAGAACAAAGTATTCTACTCTTTCATTAGTGCAAACTACATTGTTTGATAGATTCCAATGAGGGATTTGATTCCAATGAGGGATTTGAAGTCTTCCCACAAACTAGCAGTGTGACATGGTAGAAACGACTTACTCTCCTATTCTCTGTGATTCTCTGTTCCCTGATCTATGATATGGACTAATAATACCAGTCACTTCATAGAGGTTTTTAATATAAAGATTAAGTATAATATTGCCTGTGATTTGCCCACATTTTGCACAGACTAAGTGCTCCATACAAGAACTGCAGTTTCTGGCAAAGCTTGAATTATATCATTTTGGGAAAGAGAATTTCTCTTGTCTGACCTTAACAAGACCTTTTTCTGAAGTGATTCTCCCTCTGGGAACCTCAAGCTCTGGCCAAAGGAGACAGAATCTGCAACATTTATTTAGAATGTTTAGGGTAACAGATTTCTCCACTCTCCATCCTCTTTTTCCTGTGTTGCTCCCCGAGGATGGTTACTTCATGGTCCTCTTTCGTTTTGTTCTTAGTTCCATCTGGCTACTAGTGCCCCGGTTAGCTGGAGACTGCTTCCTTTACTGAGCACCCAATAATAACCAGTGTGATTCCAGATGTACTTAACGCGGTACAGACTTTAAAAGGTCCTAGTGGCTCACAACTCACCCTGCTTGCATTTTAGCATGTGGTTCCTATATTGCCCTTTCAGGAGCTCTGTATCGGACTCTAGTCGTCTTCATTGCATTTCTACCCCTTGGGCTCTATAGTAGGATGTCTGGTTGGGTTTCTGCTCTATGCATTTGCAAAAGGCTTAAGGTCAATGACTGTGCCCAAACTTTCCAGGGTGGAGTGCTAGAGTCGTCTAGAATTTAGAACTTGGTTTATAACAGAAACAGTGTTAGAAGGAATTATGTCCCAGATTAGTTTAGAGACCTTTGAAGGTTTTAGCACTAGACTGAGTTCTGGACTCTAAGAAGCCTTTTGACCATTTTGTGCAAAATGAAGGAAGACAGGGAAGGGGAGGGAAAAGGCCACTTCTTTTTTCTTTTGTGATAATGTCAGTCATGGCCAACATTTTAATTATCAGGTTATATGTTTCTTCACACTATCCCACACTTGACTCTGTTTCTACTCTTGTGTGGCCCTTATTTCCTGAAACCTAATAACTTCTTTCACTTCTTAACAAATACCCCTTCATTCTGTAGTATGCTAAGTTTTACTTTCATCCCTTCATTACTTCTACTAAAATTCTCATTATCTCAGTTAATTTGTTATTAGAGAAATTATAGAAAAGTGATACAATTAAACGGATTCAAACTACTACCATTAAGAATGCTTCCCATGTGGTAGGCATTGTTCTAATCAGTTTCTATAGAGCAAATCACTAAAAACCCTGCAGATAGCCTATGAGGTAAGTCTTACTTTCATTGTCATGTTACAGGTGAAGACATGAGCACAGAGTAATATAAGATTGCATGTTTGTTTCATAGTTTAAAGAGAATGGAGATTGGAACCAAGGTTGTTTGACTCGAGAGTGAAAAGCCTTAAAATATCATGTTATCTACCTGCTCTGAATCAGAGTGGGGGTAACTTTTCTTGAAGAAGCCATCATCATATTATACACATCAAGCAGTTTGAGAAATCATTTGGGGGAAAGCAGTCTAACATGAGATGGGTCCATCCTGGAGCTAAGCCTCAGGGTCAATTAGCTTTTGGTTTTCCTATTTTTACATTCTCCCGTTTCTACTCCGAACTCAAAGAATTGCTCTTTAGAAAGCTTCAGTGATGGGCTTGCAGGAATCCTGAGGTAAGGTGACCAAAACCTTTTTAAGTTCTTTGCAAAGTAAATGTTTGTAAGTCAGAAACTAGCCTGTTTGTATCTTGAACCAACTTTGATGTTCTAAACCTCAAATATAGCATTTGTTATATCATTAAATCTACTCAAACTCTTAAAGACCGTTTAGGAATCATAGAAGGTGTGTTTAATAATGGAACAGCCTAATTTACTTGGATGAATATTAAACTCTGGACAGAGGCTTTTTATAGCCAAACTATATACCCCTGCAGAACAGGAAGGAGAATTGAGAATTGCTGCAAAAGTAACTCTTCAAAGCCCCTTTCTACATTTCTAACACTTATATTAAAAGTTAACTATACTTGGTTTATGGTTTTTTTTTATTGTTGGGGATTCATTGAGGGTACAAGAAACCAGGTTACACTGATTGCATTTGTTAGGTAAAGTCCCTCATATAATCGTGCCTTGTCCCCAAAAGGTGTGGCACACACCAAGACCCCACCCCCTCCATCCTTCTCTCTCTCTGCTCTTCCTTTCCTCCATCCCTCCTACCTTCTTTCTTTCTCTGCTTCTCCCCTTCCCCCACCCCCACCGTGCCTTTAATTGTCATTAATTGTCCTCATATCGAAAATGAGTACATAGGATTGATGCTTCTCCATTCTTCTGGTGCTTTACTAAGAATGATGTGTTCCACTTCCATCCAGGTTAATACAAAGGCTGTAAAGTCTTCATTTTTTTAATGGCTGAATAGTATTTCATGGTGTACATATACCACAGCTTGTTAATCCATTCCTGAGTTGGTAGGCATTTAGGCTGTTTCCACATTTTGGCGATTGTAAATTGAGCTGCAATAAACAGTCTAGTGCAACTGTCCTTATGATAAAAGGATTTTTTTTCCTTCTGGGTAGATGCCTAGTCATGGGATTGCAGGATCAAACAGGAGGTCTACCTTGAGTTCTTTGAGGTTTCTCCATCCTTCCTTCCAAAAAGGTTGTATTAGTTTGTAGTCCCACCAGCAGTGTAAAAGTGTTCCCTTCTCTCCACATCTATGCCAGCATCTGCAGTTTTGAGATTTTGTGATGTGAGCCATTCTCACTGGAGTTAGATGGTATCTCAGGGTGGTTTTGATTTGCATTTCTCCATTAATTACAGATGATGAGCCTTTTCTCATATGTTTGTTAGCCATTCATCTGTCTTCTTTAGAGAAGGTTTTATTCATGTCTCTTGCCCATTGTTATATGGGATTGTTGGCTTTTTTTCATGTGGATTAATTTGAATTCTCTATAGATCCTAGTTATTAAGCTTCTGTCTGATTCAAAATATGCAAATATCCTATCCCATTGTGTAGGTTGTCAATTTACTTTGGTTGTATAAAGAGAAGGTATATTCCTTCTCCTTAGCTGTACAGAAGCCTTTCAGTTTAATTAAGTCCCATTTGTTTATTTTTGTTGTTGTTGCAGTTGCCACTGCAGTCTTCTTCATGAAGTCTTTCCCCAGGCCGATATCTTCCAGTGTTTTTCCTATGCTTTCTTTCAGGATTTTTATTGTTTCATGCCTTAAATTTAAGTCCTTTATCCATCTTGAATCAATTTTTGTGAGTGGAGAAAGGTGTAGGTCCAGTTTTAGTCTTTTACATGTGGTTATCCAGTTCTCCCAGTACCATTTATTGAATAGAGAGTCTTTCCCCTAAGGTATTTTCTTGTTTGGTTTACGGAAGATTAGGTGGTTGTAAAATGTTAGTTTCATTTCCTGGTTTTCTATTCGATTCCAAATGTCATTGTCTCTATTTTTGTGTCAGTATCATGCTGTCTTGACCACTATGGCTTTGTAGTACACCCTAAAATCTGGTATGCTGATGCCCTTGGCTTTGTTTTTATTCCTAAGAACTGCCTTAGCTATGGGGGATTTTTCTGGTTCCATTCAAAACACAGAATCATTTTTTCCAAGTCTTGAAAGTACGAGGTTAGTATTTTAATAGGGATGGCATTGAATCTATAGATTGCTTTGGGAAGTATAGACATTTTAACAATGTTGATTCTTCCCAGCCATGAGCATGGAATGTTCTTCCATTTGTTAATATCCTTGCTATTTCCTTTCTTAGAGTTTCATAATTTTCTTTATAGATGTCCTTCACCTCTTTTATTAGGTATATCCTAGGTATTTCATTTTCTTTGAAGCTATGGTGAAGGGAGTTGTGTTCCTAATTAGCCTCTCATCTTGACTGTTATTGCTGTATACAAAGGCTACTGACTAGTGGACATTGATTTTAATAGGCTGAGACATTACTGTATTTTTGATGACTTCCAGGAGTATTGTGGTTGAGTCTTTGGGGTTCTCTAAGTATAGGATCATATCGTCAGCAAAGAGGGAGAGTTTGACCTCCTTTCCTTCCATTTGGATGCCCTTCATTTCCTTGTCTTGCCTAATTGTATTGGCTAGCACTTCCAGTACTATGTTGAATAGTAATGGTAACAGAGGACAGCCTTGTCTGGTTCCAGTTGTAAGAGGAAAAGCTTTCAGTTTTACTCCATTCAGTAAAATATTAGCTGTGGGTTTGTCATAGATAGCTTAGATCAGTTTAAGAAATGTGCCACCTATGCCATAGTATTCAGTGTGCTAATTAGAAAAGGATGCTGGATTTTATTGAATGCTTTTTCCTGCATCTATTGAGAGGATCATATGATTTTTGCTTTTGTTTCTATTAATATGGTGGATAACATTTATGGACTTGCATATGTTAAACCAGCCTTGCATCCCTGAGATGAAACCCACTTGATCATAATGTATGACTTTTTTAATGATAAGCTATAATTTACTGGCTAGGATTTTGTTGAAAATTTTTGCATTTATATTCATGAGTGACATTGGTCTGAAATTCTCCTTTTTAGTTGGGTCTTTTCCTGGTTTTGGTATCAGGGTGATGTTTGCTTCATAGAACCTGTTGGGGAAGATTCCTTCCTCCTCAATTTTTTGGGAATAAGCTCTTCCTTGAAGGTTTGATAGAATTCTGATGTGAAGCCATCCAGACCAGGGTGTTTTTTTGGTTGGGAGATTTTTGGTTGTTTCTGTAATCTTGGTGCTTGAAATTGGTCTGTTTTTTCCTGGCTAAGTCGAGGGAGAGGGTGTGATTCCAAATATTGATCCATTTCCTTCACATTGTCAAATTTCTGGGCATAGATTTTCTGATAGTATTCAGAGATAATCTCTTGTATCTCTGTGGTCTCAGTTGTTATTTCCCCTATATCATTTCTGATTGAGGTTACTAGAGATTTTACTTTTTTATTTCTAGTTAGTCTGGCCAAAGGTTTGTTTATTTTATTTATTTTTTCAGAAAACCAACTCCTTGTTTCATTAATTTTCTGAATGATTATTTTGTTTTCAATTTAATTGATCTCTGATTTAATTTGGGATATTTCTTTTCTTCTACTGGGTTTAGGCTTAGATTGTTCTTCTTTTTCCAATTCCATAAGAAGGCTTATGAGTTTATTGATGTGCTCTCTTTCTGTTTTTCGAATGCAGGCTTCTAAAGCAATCAATTTTCCTCTCAGAACTGCTTTTGCAGTATCCCACAGGTTTTGGTAACTTGTGTCTTTATTGTTGTTATACTCAAGGAAGTTAATGATTTTCTGTTTTATTTCTTCCTACACCCAACTGTCATTCAAGAGAAGGTTGTTTAATTTCCATGCCTTTGTGTGCGGTGAACATTTTTGTTGGAGTTGAATTCTACCTTTAGTGCCTTGTGGTCTGAGAAAATACAAGGTAAAATTTCAATTCTTTTGATTCTGTTGAGGTTTGTTTTGTGCCCTAGGATATTTTGCAGAATTTTCCATGGGTCAATGAGAAAAATGTATATTCTTTATCTGTGGGATGGAGTGTTCTATATGCGTCTATCCAGCACAGTTGTTCTAGGGTCTCATTTAAGTCCCTTATAGCCTTGTTTAATTTCTGTTTAGAGAGAATCTATCCAGCTCTGTAAGAGGAGTGTTAAAGTCCCCTGTTATGATGGTATTATAGGATATCATATTGCTCAGACTAAGTAAGGTCTGTTTCAAGAATCTGGGAGTATTTAAATTGGATGTATAAATGTTTAGAATTGAAATTTCTTCTAGTTGTATTTTTCCCTTTATCAATATAAAGTGACCATCTTTGTCTTTTTTCACTTTAGTTTCTTTAAATTCACATGTATCTGAAAATAAGATTGGATTCCCTGGAGTCCTTTGTGTAGAGAAGAGCAGATAGTGTTCTTCAAAGAGCACTGATGACATTGTCAGGTGCTGTTAAAGACAGTGGATGCTGAAAGCATTAGGGGGTGGGTGAGTAAATAAATACAGTGGAAGTCCACAATTAGGATCTGTAGTTGGTGAATCAAAAAATTAGAGCTACGTGCTGGGTTGTCATAGCTCAATGGTTAGAGTGCTGCCAGGGGTGGTGGGTTTCAACCCAGCCAGGGCCTGCTAAACAAACAAACAAAAAATAGAGCAAGGAATCATAAAAAGTGAGATGTAAACTATAAGCCTTAAGATATCTTTATTGACGGTGGCACCTATGGCTCAGTGAGTAGGGCACCAGCCCCATATACTGAGGGTGGCAGGTTCGAACCCGGCCCCAGCCAAACTGCAACAAAAATTAGCTGGGCATTGTGGCAGGGTTCTATAGTCCCAGCTACTCTGGAGGCTGAGGCAACAGAATCGCCTAAGCCCAAGAGCTGGAAGTTGCTGTGAGCTGTGGCGCCACAGCACTCTACCAAGGGCAACAAAATACAGGGTAAAATTTCAATTCTTTTGATTCTGTTGAGGTTTGTTTTGTGTCCTAGGATATTTAAAAAAATATCTAAAAAAAATAAAATCTTTATTGAGATAGAGTTGACATACTGTAAACTGCACATATTTGAAGTGGACAATTCGATAATTTTAACACATACATGTGTCCATAAAACCATCACAACAATCAAGGTAATAAACATAACCCCAGAGAGACTCCTTATCTCTTTCACCTCTGTTTTTCGTTTTTGTTGTGTTTTGTTTTGTTTTTTTGAGACAGAGCCTCAAGTTGTCGCCCTCGGTAGAGATCTGTGGCATCACAACTCACTGCAACCTCCAACTCCTGGGATCAAGCGAGTCGCCTCCCTCAGCTTCCTAAGTAGCTGGGACTACTGGTGCCCACCACAACGCCCGGCTATTTTTTGGTTGCAATTCGGCAGGTGCTGGGTTTGAACCCGCCACCCTTGGTATGTGGGGCTGGTGCCTTACTCACTGAGCCATGGGTGCCACCTTTCACCTCTGTTTTGTCTGGTATCTTTCTACTCAGCATAATTATTATGAGATTTACTGGATTCCTTCATATTGCTGAGTAATATTTCATTGTATGTAATTGCCATAGTTTGTTTTTCCATTGAACTGCTGATGGACGTTTGGATTGTTCCCAGTTTTTGGCTATGAGAATTGAAGCTGCTATGAACATTTGTGAATGAGTCTTTGTATAACATATATTTTCTTGGGCAAATACCTAGGAGTGGAATGGCTAGATTTTAGGTGTATGTCTAATGTTTTTTTTCTTTGAGACAGAGTCTCAGTCACCCTGGGCAGAGTGCCATGGCATCACAGCTCACAGCAACCTCAAACTCTTGGGTACAAGTAATTCTTTCGCCTCAGCCTATTGAGTAGCTGGGACTACAGGTGCCCAAATGCCTGGCTAGTTTTTCTTTCTTTTTTTTTTTTTTTTTTTTTGCAGTTTTTGGCCGGGGCCGGGTTTGAACTCGCCACCTCTGGTCTATGGGACTGGTGCCCTACTCACTGAGCCACAGGCACTACCCTAGTTTTTCTATTTTTAGTAGAAACAGGATCTCACTCTTGCTGAGGCTGATCTCTAACTCCTGAGCTCAAGCAATCCAGCCATCTGGGCTTCCCAAAGTGCTATAATTACTGGTGTGAGCCACTATGCCTTACCTATGTGTAACTTTTTTTTTTTTTGAGACAGAGTCTCACTTTGTCACCCTCGGTACAGTGCCATGGTATCAGAGTTCACAGCAACCTCCAGCTCTTGGGCTTAGGCTATTCTCTTGCCTCAGCCTCCTGAGTAGCTGGGACTACCTATGTCTAACTTTTTAAGAAACTGCCAAATCAATTTTGTTTTCCAAAGTGGTTGTAACATTTTGCATTACCAATAGTTTTTTTCACATTCTCTCTAAAGTTTGTTATGGTCAATATTTTAAATTCTGGCCATTCTAGTAGAAGTACAGTCATATCTCAATATGGTTGTAATTTATACTTCCTTAATGATGTTAGGTATCTTATGTTTATTGGCCATCTGTATATTTGGTTAAGTGTCTCCAAGTTTTGTGAATTATTAAAAAACATTACCCATTAAAAAATTGGATTGTCGGCAGCGCCTGTGGCTCAAGGGAGTAGGGCGCTGCCCCCATATACCAGAGGTGCAGGGTTCAAACCTGTCCCCTGCCAAAAAACAAAACAAAAAACAAAACAAAAAAAAACCAATTTATGGCTCAGCACTCTGGCTCAAGCGGTTAAGGCGCCAGCCACATACACCTGAGCTGGCGGGTTTAAATCCAGCCCGGATCCACCAAAACAACAACGATGGCTGCAACCAAAAAATAGCCGGGCGTTGTGGCGAGCTCCTGTAGTCCCAGCTACTTGGGAGGCTGAGGCAAGAGAATCGCTTAAGCCCAGGAGTTGGAGGTTGCTGTAAGCTGCAATGCCACGGCACTCTACCCAGGGCAACAGCTTGAGGCTCTGTCTCAAAAAAAAAATTGGATTGTCTCTTGGCACCTGTGGCTCAAAGGAGTAGGGCATTGGCCCCATATACCGGAGGTGACAGGTTCAAACCCAGCTCTGGCCGAAACTGCAAAATAATAATAATAATAATGATAAAAATAAAACAATTGGATTGTCGGGCAGCGCCTGTAGCTCAGTGGGTAGGGTGCCGGTCCCATATACTGAGGGTGACGGGTTCAAAGCCGGCTCCAGCCAAACTGCAACACAAAAATAGCCGGGTGTTGTGGCAGGCGCCTGTAGTCCCAGCTACTCGGGAGGCTGAGGCAAGAGAATTGCCTAAGCCCAGGAGTTGGAGGTTGCTGTGAGCTATGTGACACCACGGCACTCTACCGAGGGTGATAAAGTGAGACTCTGTCTCTACCAAAACACACACACACACACACACACAAAATGGCCACTGTGGTCTTTTATAATCGAGATCAGGAGGAAGAGAAGGAAAAAGAGAGAGGGGATTTCAAAAGGATGACAGCTCTAGTAATGGCACTCCAGCAAACAGGCACCATTCAGGGGCAGGGGGAAGCCAGAGCAGCTAAGAACAAGTGCTTCCAATGTGGTAAGACTGGTCACTTCAGGAAAGACTGCCCCCAGCGACACCACCGGCTGGGGAAGACACCTGGCCCCTGTCCAGAATGCAAAGGTTACCACTGGAGGGTGGCCTGTCCTCAGAGGCAAAAACCTCCTGGGACAGTGATCCCATCAGCGCCCAAACTGGACTGAGGGTCCCTGAGTGCAGATTTTCATGGCTCCAGCTTGTGTCATCACCCCTCGGGAGCCCCGGGTTTGCCTTATAGTGGAGGGCTAGGAGATAGAATTGCTTCCGGATACTGGAGCAACCTTTTATGTACTCCTCTCTAACCCTGGTCTTTTATTCCCCAAATCTATAACATTACAGGGGGTGTCTGGAAAGCTGGATACCAAATTTTTCTCTGAGCCTTTAAGCCGCAATTGGGATGGTCGGATATTCTCTCACTCCTTCCTAGTCATGCCTGAAAGTCCTGTCCCCCTTTGCGGAGGGACATACTAACTAAAGCGGGAACAACCATTTATATGAATATGGGACACGAACCTATACTATGCCTTCCCTTATTAGGGACAGAAATTAACCCAGAGTGTGGGCTACTGAGGGACAGGTGGGAAGAGCAAGGTATGCTCAACCAGGCCAAATGAAGTTAAAAACCCCACCATCTCACTGGCTGCAGTCTTGGCTGCACCAGCCTTCTCCATCCCATCTTTGTCTCTCATGTCTTTCTTTCTCATCCCCCATCATTCCCACTCAGGTTATTTCTCCTTCCCAGCGCTGGTTCACAAAACCTTTTGGATGGTTTCTTTGGTTCAAGGAATGAAGATCTTATGAGGACATAGTGAGAAGTTAGCCACCTGCAAGCCAGGAAGAGGGGCCTCTGCAGACACTAACCCTGCTGACAATTTCACTTTGGACTTCCAGTCTCCAGAACTACGTGGTGGTTTTAAAATTGGTCCCCTTGGTGCAGCTGGGCACAGTGAGAGTGGAGAAAGAAGACCCCAGGAATCTCTGGACAGTGCGTTTTGCCCAGAGGCTTCCCTTTGGTGATACAGGAAGTCAGTGAGAGACTTCTGGACTCCACAAGGAGGACAGGAGCGGTGGAAAAATGGCAAGTGAAGGACTCATTAAAACTTTAGGCCAGTGGTACAGTAACTTAAAGAGCAAGAAGAAGTGAAAGGAAAGTTAGAGTAAGGAAACAGATACAAGAAAACACTCATGAGGAAGAATCAGCAGAAAAATCCTGGCAACATGAAATACAACGCCAGAGTAACCCCTTCTAGGGATCATGCGGTAGGTACCACAGAAGATTCCTCCTATAAAGAAATGGTAGAAGTGAACAGAAAGGGTAGGGCGGCTCATGGAGTAGGGCACCGGTCCCATATACCGGTGGTGGGTTCAAGTCTGGCCTCAGCTGAACTGCAACACAGAAAAATAGCCGGGCATTGTGGTGGGCGCCTGTAGTCCCAGCTTCTTGGGAGGCGGAGGCAAGAGAATCACCTAAGCCCAGGAGTTAGAGGTTGCTGTGAACTGTGTGACGCTATGGCACTCTACCGAGGGTGATAAAGTGAGATTCTGTCTCTCCAAAAAAAAAAAAAAGAAAGCAAGACAGAAAGGCTCGGCACCTGTGGCTCAACGGGCTAAAGCGCCAGCCTTGTACACCTTAGCTGGCAGGTTT
The DNA here is from genome assembly GCA_963573935.1 of Arctocebus calabarensis. Classification (NCBI taxonomy): domain Eukaryota; kingdom Metazoa; phylum Chordata; class Mammalia; order Primates; family Lorisidae; genus Arctocebus; species Arctocebus calabarensis. The sequence continues at coordinate 107,828 of CAUYON010056123.1, forward strand.
GAATACAGCCCGGGCCTGCCAAACAACAAAGACAGCTGCAACTAAAAAATGACCGGGCATTGTGGCCGAAGCCTGTAGTCCCAACTACTTGTGAGGCGGAAGCAAGAGACTTGCTTGAGCCCAGGAGTTGGAGGTTGCTGTGAGCTGTGATGCCACAGTACTCTATCCAGGGTGACAGCTTGAGACTCTGTCTCAAACATAAAAGAGAAAGAAAGAAAGAAAAAGAAAAGAAATAACAGAAGGGGAATTTAAAATACAGATAATGAAAACAATGAAGGAAATTGCTGAGAAAGTAGAAAACCATCAAAAAACAATGAAAGAGTGGTACAGGTATACCATGGAATACTATGCAGCCTTAAAGAAAGATGGAGACTTTACCTCTTTTGTGTTTACATGGATGGAGCTGGAACATATTCTTCTTAGCAAAGTATCTCAAGAATGGAAGAAAAAGTATCCAATGTA
>CAUYON010056124.1:0-53753 GCA_963573935.1 Arctocebus calabarensis
GTGGCGGGCGCCTGTAGTCCCAGCTACTTGGGAGGCAGAGGCAAGAGACTCACTTGAGCCCAGGAATTGGAGGTTGCTATGAGCTGTGATGCCATGGCACTCTATCCAGGGTGACAGCTTGAGGCTCTGTCTCAAAAAAAAAAAGAATTTTCTCCTTCATATTAACTTTAGTGAAGTTAATTATGATGTGCCTGGGGGATATCTTATTTGTGTTAAATCATGCTGGGGTTCTGAAACTCCCTGCTATCTGAATTTGAGAATCTCCTGGCATGTCTTGAAAGTTTTTCTTTCATAATCTCATAAAGAAGAGACTCTGTGCCTTGTGATGCCACTTCATCATTTTCAGGTATCCCTATAAGGTGAATATTGGTTTTCTTCAAGTTATCCCAGAGCTCTCTGAGAGAATGATCCATTTTTGCCTTCCATTTCTCTTTCTCTTTGTAAGTTTGGGAGCTTTCAAAAGCTTTGTCTTCCATGTCAGAAATCCTTTCTTCTGCTTGCTCCATTCTGTTACTCAGGGATTCTACTATATTTCTCAGATCTTTAAGTGCTGCAACTTTTTGTCTCAATGTGTCAAAATCTTTGGTCATTTTGTCTTTGAATTCGTTCAAATCTTGAAACATCCTTTGGGTCATCTTTTGGATTACTGCCTGAAATTCTAATTCCATCTTTTCCTCCATTCTGCTGATCTTTTTTGCTATCCAGACTCTGAATTCAATTCTGACATCTCAGCCATTTGCTTATGCAAGGGATCTTGTGCTGTATCTACCTTCTCGTTCCTTGGGGGAGTTGATCTACTCTGATTATTCATATTGCCAGAGTTTTTCTGTTGATTCCAACTCGTGACTATTTTTCACTGTTGCCTATGACCGTCCTCAGAGTTGGTGAGGTGTCCAGACCCTGGCAGGATCACTCTCTTGTTGCTGGATCCTTGTAGGGAGTGACCCTGTGTAGCTCCTCTGGGACTCCCCCACTCAAGGAGTTCTGGTGGCAGGAGCAGCTCCAGTGTGTGGCATGCCCAGATCAAGCAGCAGGGCATAGGATGGGGCACCTGGTGGCTTTTGCAAATGGAGTCCCTGCCTCCAGCAGTCTCTGGCTGGGAGGAGGGCTCCAGATGGAGGGCGGTGGGCCTGGGGCAAGGATGGGAGCCAGGCAGGGTCCCAGTGGGCAGCAGGCCAAGGCCGGGTGGGGCACAGATTGGCACCACATGGGAGTCTCAGGGGACTTCCTGGCTGCTGCTGGCGGTGGGCCAAGGCCCAGTGGAGTGCTAATCAGGGCCGCACAGGATTCCTGGCGGAGTGGAGTTCCTGGCCACTGTGGGCTGCGGGCCTGGGGCACGGATCAGAGCCAGGAGGGGACCTGACAGGCGGAAGCCCGAGGCTGGGTGGGGCACAGATCGGTGCTGGGCGGGAGTCCCAGTGGACTTCCAGGCCACTGCTGGCGGTGGGCCAAGGCCTGGCGGGGTGCCAATAGGGGGCAGCAGGAGTCCTGGCAGAGTTCCTGGTTGCTGCTGGCAGCGGAGTCTGGGCGGAATTCCTGGGCTGGGAGATGACAAGGGATATGTGGGGCCCATCTCTTACCTGGTGGGCAGCCTGGTCCAGCAGATAGGGAGGGTGGGTGCTGTTCAAGTCCTCCTCCCTCAGTTTCAGCAGAGGTCAGGCTTCTGGTGCCTCAGGTAAGGGGGGAAGGGTGTCCTGGAATTTCAGAATGCCAGAAAACTTTCAGTTTTTCTGCCTGAAGCTTGGTTTCTTCAAGTCGCAGCTTGCCTCAGAGGTGACCTGCAGTTATCACTTCTCTCTCTCTCAGCTGGGCTCCCAGTCTTCAGCTCAATTGGGCAGTTTTGGGAGGTTATCTTTCCTTTTGGACAGGAGCCTCTGTTGGAAGATGCTTCCAGTCGGCCATCTTGCCCCTCCCGCTTGGAACCCAATTTCTTATCCAAGATGTTAGCAGAGGCAGCTGGCCACCTGTTACTGGCTGGGATAAAGTTGTTACCTTTAAAGATGTAACAGCACCATTAATGTGTTCCAACAGGCTCTGCACCTGTAGCTCAAGCAGCTAAGGCACCAGCCACATACAGGAGAGCTGGCGGGTTCGAATCCACCCCAGGCCTGCCTAATAATGACAACTACAACCAAAAAATGGCTGCACATTGTGGTGGGCACCTGTAGTCCCAGCTACTTGGGAGGCAGAGGCAAAAGACTCACTTAAGCCCAGGAACTGGAGGTTGCTGTGAGCTGTGATGCCATAGCACTCTACCCAGGGGGACAGCTTGAGGCTCTGTCTCAAACAAACAAATAAAGTGGTCCAACACTATAATACCAGTACTGCATGGTGGCACAAAGGTCAAAGGCAACTGTGGCTCCTTCAGCTGAGCACTGAGACCTCTGCAAAACTGACACTAGTGAGATCTGAAATGGAAAGCTAAATGGCCATCACATAATGTTATCAGCAGGAAGCCAAAGAAATGTTCACATGTAGACCAGAGAGAAAGTGTTTCAAAACTATCACCATTCACACTAGCAGGTCACTTCTCATTCCAATTGCTCCTTCCTGCCTCTGGCAATAATTACTGATGGGCAAGGCCACCTTTATCCCTCCTGGCACAGACAGAGTCATAGGTATTATTGAAGTTTATTCCCCTGAGCCTAGACATTAGCTCATCTCTTATAAATATCCTCGTTTACTTTGTTGACTTGGCAAATTCTTTTTCTCAGAAAGGTGTAATTTTAATACATGCTACATTACTTTAATTGGTTCAAAGCACATTTTTCTTTTCCTTATTTTTTTTTAAGAAATAGTCACTCTGTCACCCAGGCTGGAGTGCCATGGCATCATTGTAGCTCACTGCAGCCTCCAACTCCAGGGTTCAAGGCAATCCTCCTGCCCCAGCCTTCTAAGTAGCTGGTGCCCGCTACCATATTTGGCTGATTTTTCTATTCTTTATAGAGACAGAGGTCTAACTATGTTACCCATGCTAGTCTCTAATTCCTAGGCTCAAGTTATCTTTCCACCTTGTCCTTCTAGAGAGCTGAGATTACAGAGGTGATGCACTGTGCCTGTTTAAAACAGTTTTGTGTTTCTTTTTTGAGACAGAGTCTCACTTTCACCCTCAGTAAAGTGCGGTAGCATCACAGCTCACAGCAACCTCAAACTCTTGGGCTTAAGCAATTCCTTTGCCTCAGCCTCCCAAGTAGCTAGGACTAAAGGTGCCCACCACAATGCCCCGCTATTTTTTGTTGTTGTTGTAGTTGTCATTGTTTTTAACAGGCCCAGGCTGGGTCTGAACCCACCAGCCCTGGTGTATGTGGCCAGTGCCATAACCACTAAGCTATAGGCACCAAGCCTTAAAACACATTTTTAAAAATTTCACATGGATACAAAGTTGTTCAACATAGTCAAACACCTATTCAAAACATTTTCCAATCATGAATTCTAATGCTGCTTATAGCTCTGCATTGAAATATTTACCTGAACTTTGGGAGGCATGAAAATGCTGTCCTATTACCATAGGAATAGAAAGTTAAATGATTAACAGCTGGAAATATCATCTTTTTCCTTTTAAATACAATTAATCAGAGGTTCTCAACCTGTGGGTAGCAGCCCACAAGAACCGTATTAAAGGGCTGCGGCATTAGGAAGGTTGAGAACCACTGAATTAGATCCAGAAAAGCATTATATCATATATATATATATTTTTTGGGGGGGGGGTTTGAGGCAGAGCCTCAAGCTGTCATCCTGGATAGAGTGCTGTGGCGTCACAGCTCACAGCAACCTCCAATTCCTGGGCTCAAGCGAGTCTCCTGCCTCTGCCTCCCAAGTAGCTGGGACTACAGGCGCCTGCCTCAATGGCTGGCCATTTTTTGGTTGCAGCCGTCATTGTTGTTTGGCAGGCCCCAGCTGGATTCGAACCCACCAGCTCAGGTATATGTGGCTAGCGCCTTAACTGCTTGAGCCACAGTGCTAAGCCAGAAAGGCATTATATCATATACTCCAAGAAAGTAGGATGAAAACCAGTAGAACCCCTGTGAGGTGATCCTCCACCCCATAGAGAACTATAACGCAAGGAGGTTGCCATGAGGAATGAGGGATACTGTACTGATAAGTGCAGTATCAGCATGGCATATGCGTCTGGTCTTTAAAAACCAGGTCAACTTTCTACTGTGTTTGAAATGAGAGACAAGATAATGTCACACATTGGAACAGCATTTTTCAAAGCAGTGGCCTTACCTCCTTACCTTCACCCAGGGGGTAGATACTGCAGAAATGACAGGAAACATAATAATCAATCTGTCCACTAGTGTTTACAAAGGCAATATTGGCAAAGCACAACTCAGAATTCCTGACTTTTAATTGTGGTAATTTGATAGTAATGAAAAGCTAACAGGTCCTTTTTAACATGACTTACACAGTCCTTTTATTTCATGGAAGATTAAAATCGTGGTGAATCTATAGATTATGTCTCCAGCTATGCTGACAGCTGAGGTCATAGGTATGCTGCATCTATGGCTGAAGGCACTTCCAGCACTTGCCACACTGCTTTAGTGACCTGAGGGAAGACAAGGGGGGCAGGAATGTCACAGCATCTGCCAGAGTGACTCCAATAAGTCTTCCAAGACGACTTTAACCTTCTTTCAGAGGTAAAAGGTATAATAATGACCAAACTGATTCTTGCAGACATCTTCTGTTTGAGGCATGTTCACAGAATATATAGATATATATAGTTTTTTGTAGAGACAGAGTCTCACTTTATCGCCCTCGGCAGAGTACTGTGGTGTCACACACCTCACAGCAACCTCCAACTCCTGGGCTTAGGCAATTCTCTTGCCTCAGCCTTTCAAGTAGCTGGGAGTACAGGCGCCTGCCACAATGTCCGGTTATTTTTTTGTTTTGCAGTTTGGCTGAAGCTGGATTTGAACCCGCCACCCTCGGTATATGGGGCTGGTGCCCTACTCACTGAGCTGAAGGCACCACCCATGTGCACAGAATTTTTATGAAGTAAAAATTAGCTCAAATGTATGCCAGGTGAAAAAAAGAAAAAAGGAAACTTTTAAGGACCGACATAAAGGACACATAAAAGTTGAACATCACATTTTATTTTTATTATTTTTTTTTAGAAACAGAGTCTCATTTTGTCACCCTCAGTAGAGTGCCATGGCATCACAGCTCACAGCAACCTCCAACTCCTGGGCCTAGGAAATTCTCTTGCCTCAGCCTCCCAAGTAGCTGGGACCACAGGCGCCCACCACAACGCCCACCTATTTTTTGTTGCAGTTTGGCTGGGGCCAGGTTTGAATCCGCCACCCTCGGTATATGGGACTGGTGCCCTACTCACTGAGCCACAGGCACCACCCGAAAATCACATTTTAATCTCAAAACCTTTTATCCAGTCCTCAAATTATTAACATGAGAAGGAATGATAAACTGATTTTATCATTACCATAGCACTGTATAACAAGCCCTTGTTACAAAATCTGTACCTACCATCTCCAAAACCCAATAGAAAACCCATACATTATATTACCTAATGATCTATTAACAGATGAAATTTTAACCAACTTTATACCAAGAAACTATTAACAGAGGTACTTTAATCACGTAGCTTAAAATATGGAGGAAAGATAGGTAAAAAATTACCTTAACCTGTAGTAGTCTTTTTACTTTTTAAAATTTTTATAAAATACACTAATTTCCCAAAATAAAGAATATTATGACACATTGGTATCAACTTAACAGATGAAAGCTGATGCCAGCTTTTTTTCTAAAGTTCATTTCACTAAACTTTTTGTATATTACATGAATAGCCAAGTAAAGTACTTTTTAAAAATTCAACACACAGGAACATAATGTACAGTGTTTTATTTTAAAAACTTAGGAATGATTTTATTTTCAACCATGTATCTTTTTAAGACCATGAAACCTCTTGTCAATGCAAGACTTTTTAGTTCATGTCTCTGCTTCCCAGTTTTAATTCTTAAAAGTACAAAAAAAAGAGGGGAAAAAAGGTTTATTTATTGATTTGCCACGAGAAAACTGTGGTAACAACATATTCCCTGCCAGGCTGCCTTTGCTCCTATTGTTCTCAGAACTACCCAAGCCCATCGATGAGTGGCACTGTGATGGGATCAAAGGACAGATATAAAAAGACAGGCTCAGCAGATCCCACCACCAACCCTCTCAATAAACTCGTCCCGGACATCTGCCTGTAGGGAGGACATAAAAGAGCATCTCCAAATGTGGCTTGGACCATGGCACATGGCTGGTGGGGCAGAGGAGAAGACACTCCCTCACCGGTCTGCCCTGAGTGCAGATTAACCTCAGCAGGAAACAGGCAGTGAAATGTGCACACACAGGCTGTGTTTGACCATGGCATCCAGCAACTCACCCAGGATGAGGGAGAGGGTCACAGTGGATGAGTGGACACTCTTCACAGTGATTGTGACAGCCTTTGACTCTAACACGAGAGTACCACTTACCAGCCCTATCTCACACATGTTTCACTGTGTTCCAGGCACACAGATCATGGGGGTGAAATGGGAGATGACATTTCATGGTCACTCTCAGACAGTAAATACAGCGTCAACTTTCTCTACTCTTTAACAGATGAAGTGAGCTGCTTCTATTATAAAACTAAATATATTTCTGAAAACATCTTATTCGAGGGTTGTGCCTTTTTTTTTTGGAGACAGTGTCACTCTCACCCTGGGTAGAGTGCCGTGGCATCACAGCTCACAGCAACCTCAAATTCCTGGGCTTAAGCGATTCTCTTGCCTCAGCCTCCCAAGTAGCTGGGACTATAAGCGCCCACCACAACACCCAGCTAGTTTTTCTATTTTTAGTAGAGATGGGGTCTTGCTCTTGCTCAGGCTGGTCTTGAACTCCTGAGCTCAAGTGATCCACCTGCCTCAGCCTCCCAGAGTGCTGGGATTACAGGTGAGAGCCATCATTCGGCCAGAGGGTTATGCTTTACTCCCTATCACTTCACTGATCTCATTCTAGGCAAACTAAAAACCCACAAAATTAAATCAAAGAGTAGATCTCAAGAGTGATTCTCAACCAAAGTAGAAAGACAGGAATCACAGATTCTCTTTTCCCTCCCTGCCCCAAGCCTTCATGGATACTGATACGGCTGAACATTTCATTTCCCAAAGAAGGAAACTAAATTAGAGAACTGGCATTTCTGTCTGAAAGAAGCAAAACATAAGCCCAAAATGTAACGGTGAGGGGTAGGAAAGGAGGGAAGAAAGGTGCGTTCTACGTCAAATCAAATCTCTTCCTCTCAGCAGGAGATAATCCAGCCTCTCCTTAGCTATCATTTCATAAATTAATAATTCTTTAAATCATAGTCCAGAGAATTTATCTATTATAAGAAAAGTTCAAGTTTAAAAAAGCAAATAAATTAGTTAAGCCTTGTAAACAATGGTCCACTTTAGTTATGTATCTTTAAAAAGAACAGTTTCTCTGCAGAGTCAAATGGGACAAGGCACTCCTGACACATCGGGGTCCAGAGTGACAAGCCCTCAGACCCTTCCCCACTGTGACACATCAGCCCTCTGCTCATCTCCTGACCACCTGAGGTCCTCACACGTGCTCTTCCCATTATGTTGCTTTGTGCTATTTTGTTGTGTGATGTGACTTTTAAGCCTTCTCAGGGTTGGTTTCTCCCCTCAGATGTTTTCCACAAAGCTTCCTGGGAAAAGGCCTGTTTTCCCATTGCGCTGTAATGTGCCTTTGAACCAGCCGTCCTCTCGTTTCTTATGAACAAACACAATGTCTCCTTCTTTAAGTTCGAGTTCCGCCTCGCTCTGAGGAGGGTAGGAAACCACCACTCTGTGCCTATGAGAGAGGGGGAGAGGAACAGAGAGAGAGAAAGGGATTTTAGTTAAGCCTCTTCAAAGCAGAGATAAAAATAAAAAAAGATGGACTGTTAGTCGGCATGAGCCTCCCACATACACAGAACCAGCACCAGCATGAATCTGTATATGAGTAAAACAACTTGAAATACTCTTCACTATCTAGTAGAGACTTGGTACTGACAAAGACAGGGTCTGCATACACAAGTGCACGACTGAGGGCCCAAAAGGTTCCTGTGAGTGGCCTTTTGGGAATAGCCACTCATGTCCCTTTCTGGGGTTTGTACCTTGCCCTGAAGTTTTGTTCCATTTCCCAGGAGGGAATAATTTCTGTCATTTCTGAGAAGAGAGCAGTGGATGACTTTGTAGTAGAGCACTGACCGGCCTGCTGGCAGGTGAAGCGGGCTCTGCACACAGAGGTCAGGGTCAGGAGTCAGGGGTCAGGGGCCAGGGGACAGGCTTGCCTTCTGGAAGTGAGTCTGAAGTCTATCTCTGTGTCCCTGAACTGGGGCCATACCAGGGTGATTCTGAGTAAGTATCAACCCTGCAGACCTAACTGTCCCTCAGGAAGGTGGTCCCAAGGTTGACCCACATGGTGTGTGTGTGTGTGTGTGTGTGTGTGTGTGTGTATGTGTGTGACCATGAATTCAGTCTAACACCACCAGGAACAAGAGTAATAGTCTCTCTCTCCTGGTTCCCAGATAGCTCACTCTCATAACATATGAGGGAAGGTGAGTTACCACTCCAAAACCAGAGAAGCCTGGTTACTTTAGTACCGCCTGTCCCTCTGCCGCCATAGGCAGAGTTCTATCATGTTCCACATCCTTTGATCCTTCTCTATTTTTCTTTCTTTCTTTTTTTTGAGACAGAGTCTCACTTTGTCGCCCTTGGTAGAGTGCTGTGGCGTTACAGCTCATAGCCATCTCCAACTCTTGGGGTTAAGCGATTCTCTTGCCTCAGCCTCCCTAGTAGCTGGGACTATAGGTGCCTAGCACAACACCTGGCTATTTTTTTGTTGCAGTTGTCATTGTTGTCTGGCAGGCCTGGGCTGGATTCGAACCCACCAGCTCCAGTGTATGTGGCTGGAGCCCTTCGCCTCTGAGCTACAGGTGCTGAGCCAATCCTTCTCTTTTTTCCACTCTTATTTCTCTCCTTTACTCCTCTCCTGCTTTTCCCAACCATAGCAAAAAGCAAGGGTGGTATCTGGCAGCCAGCCTCTGAGATGGCCCAGTGACACAGGGTTCAGTTTCCTCCCAGTGGAGAGGAACAGCATAGGTGACAGTGAAATGTCGCAGAAATGACAGCAAGTGAGGGCTTCCACTTCACTTTCTCTGGGATCACTAACTCCAGGGAAAATCAGCTGCTACTTTGTGAGGATACTCCACTTGCAGAGGACCTCAGGATCAGAATTTTGCATAAAATACCAACACGACATGACATGAGCAAGCCACTGTGGCAGCGGCTCCTCCAGCCCTGGCCAAGCCTCAGCTAGGGCGGACACCTGGACTACAACCTTAAGAAACACCCTAAGCCACAATCACCCCAATTATTTGATCCACAGAAACTGTGAAATAATAAATGTTCATTGTTGTTTGAAGCCATTGAATGCTGTGAGTAATTAGTTACACAGTGATAGGTAACTAATAAAAGATGATATGCCTCTTTCTTTGCTTGATGCTGTGCAATTAACAGTCACAGAGATGGCTGAGTTTCTACTTTCATTTGGTTCTGAAAGTTAGAAAATGAATTTATAACCTCAGGGGACCCAGTCTTGACTGAAAGTGAAGACTGCTATGGCTTGAAAACGAGACCCAGACAGACTCCAAACTTCAGAAACCCATTAGAGCCCCATTCTTTCACCAGTATCCATTCCATAAAAACTAGAATCCAAGGCCAGACACGGTCATTCAGGACTGTAATTCCAGTTCCTTGGGAGGTGGAGGCAGGAAGATCCCTTGAGCCTAGAAGTTTAAGACCAGCCTGGGCAACACAGGGCAAGTTAAAATTTAATCAAAGCTTTTCAATTTGGGGGGAAAAAAACATACAGAGCCTCAAAATGCATCCAGAGCAGCTCTCTCTGATCACTCTCGGCAAGCTGCCTTAAAGGCGAAATGAAACCAAAATAGTTCCTGAAAGACATGAATTACATTAATACATGCATTTTATAAAACGCACTAAACCAATTTTGTCAGAAAAATTTTTTTGAACTAGAAGTGCTCCTAGGCTAAGAACATAATCTTCCTGCCAAGTACCCGGGGGGAGAACATTTTCACTGCTGAGTTTTATAAACCTTGCGGGCATGTAGCGAGGCGCCTTGTGCATAACAAGCTGTGATACAGCCTCATTGAAGTGAGGCCTGCCTGGTACAGAGTGACAGGCTCCACTCAGAATCTCCCAGCCCTGTGAGGCGGACTGCAAAATCATCTCCAACAACGATGTGGGAGGCCAAACACTGGGCCCAGAGGCCAGCTATTTCAGGCTCTGGAAGGCATTGCCCAGAAGAATGGCTATAGACCAACAAATAGACATACAGCATAGCTGTGGGGCCCTGTGCCTCTGCTCTTCTGCCCTCCACCTCCTCAGATCATGCCTGTGTGTGTATGGACAGAGCTGTGGAAAAGTTCTGAACCTTGGGAGTCAAAAGACGAGTCCCTCACAACCTCCAGGGACCTACTGACCCACTTTCACATTTCGCACTCCTTCCCCTGCTTGTTACTGTCACCATGCTGGTTGGTGACTTCACTTCTGTCATCTGGTTAAGTAGTTTGCCCACCTTTCCTGCCTCAAATCTCCTCTTGTCCCTAATCCGTCCTACACAGAACCCACATAATAATATTCTTACATGGTGACTGTGTTTACAGCTACTCATAGCTAGAAAAAGTCAGTCACAGATTCCCAGAGCCTGTGAGTAAATTAATCTTCAGCCTAGCCCAAGCCCTCAATGGTTGGGCCTTAATCTCTCTCTGTGGCTGCAGCTACTCTTATCACGAAGAGTGTACCCGACACTACCCTGAGGCAGAACATGTAAAGGCCCCCATACGGCCTCTACTTCTCCCACCTCGCCTGAGCCCCCACAGTTCCTTCCTTTGAGAATTTCCCTCGATCTCTCTGCCCATCTACCCTGTCGATCTCTTAAAGCCCAGCTCCAGTTCTCCTCTGCGCAATCTCCAGCCCATAACAGGAGGTAATTTCATGCATAACAAAGTCCCAGAGGCCTCCACTAACCTTTCTCATGCACTGCAGTATCACCAACCTGCACCATTTATTCTGCCAGGCCATAGGCTGCTTGAAGGGTGAGATGATGTTAAACTCTCTTTATATGCCTCATACTATTTAGCATAATATAATAATTCTCAATAAACATGTTAAGTGACAGAAAGAAAAGGCCTAATGGTATAGTAAATCCTTTAAACTGTACAAAGCCCCTTAAAAAGCAATGGAATTCTGACACATGCACAGCACAAAACTCGGAAACGTTGTAGTAAGTGAGATAAGCTATGCAAGCACACAAAGACAAACACTGTATGACTCTTCGTTGAGAGCATTCAGAACAGTCACTCCCACAGACAGAAAGGAGAATGGTGGCTGCCAGGGCCTGGTGAGAGGCAGGGTGAGGGTTAGTGTTTAATGGATACAAGGTTCAGTTCTGGAGATAGGCAATGGTGAGTGGCTAGGAGAATGTACTTAATGCCACTAAATTATACACTTGAAAAAAATGGCAAATTGTATATATACATTTATCACAATTAAAAAATAAGATCAGCAGGGGCGGCTCCTGTGGCTCAGCGAGTAGGGCGCCGGCCCCATATACCGAAGGTGGCGGGTTCAAGCCCGGCCTCGGCCGAACTGCACAACAAAAAAAATAGCCGGGTGCTGTGGTGGGCGCCTGTAGTCCCAGCTACTAGGGAGGTTGAGGCAAGAGAATCGCTTAAGCCCAAGAGCTGGAGGTTGCTGTGAGCAGTGTGACGCCACGGCACTCTACCTAGGGCGATAAAGTGAGACTCTGTCTCTACAAAAAAAAAATAAATAAATAAAAAATAAGATGAGCAAATAAATGAATAAAAAGTAAAAGAATGGGCTTGGCGCCTGTGGCTCAACAGGCTAAGGCGCCAGTCATGTACACCTGAGCTGGCGGGTTCAAATCCAGCGCGGGCCCGCCAAATAACAATGACAGCTGCAACTAAAAAACGGCCAGGCATTGTGGCAGGAGCCTGTAGTCCCAGCTACTTGGGAGGCGGAGGCAGGAGACTCTCTTGAGCCCAGGAATTAGAGGTTGCTGTGAGCTGTGATGCCACAGCACTCTATTCAGGGTGACAGCTTGAGGCTCTGTCTCAAAAAAAAAAAGTAAAAGAATAGTTTAAAAAAAGAGACAAAGATGTCACAAATCTGACTGGTACCTTGGCTGGGGACAGCATACTTTCTCATTTGCACAAAGCAGTGTGGGGGCAGAATGAGGTAAGTGGCGTGGCTCACACACTTGGCCCTTAATAGGCCTCTGCCTCTCTGTGATTGTGGGACCTTAACTCAGCTTTTGGTGATGGTTATCAGGGTGGAATTCGAGAAACAGTCTTGCTACAGAAAGATGCTCCACTAACATCCAATGCCAGCCTGGGCTATGGTATTCTTTCATCTGAGCAGGTACTTGTCATCTTTCACTAGTATAAATTTTCTTTTTATTTTCCTAGCCTCTACACAGTTCATACATTTTTGTTCCTGATCTCCCCTGGGGTAGCCAAAATCGGGAGGCACTCCATCCATCATCCTGGCCTGGGAGAGTAACTATTTATTGCTTCCTGTCAATCACCATAGCAATCTTATACCCAATTAAGTATTTCATTGGCACAACCACACTAGCTTGCTTGAGACCAAGTAAATCATGTTCATTGCTTCACCCAGTGGGTTCATTGTCACTGACTCAAAGAAATTAATCATGTGGTTAAGACTGCCTGTCTGTAAATCCATCTCTCTTCAATTTGCGTGTTTCAAGTGTTCTAGCTTAATCTCTGACCAAAGATCATAGGTCCTTTTTTCAATTCAGGAGATAGGCTCATAGGTACATGATTACTGGTTTAATACCTAAATTTAAAAATATGCACAGATAAAGTCTCCTTGATGTGTCTCCCTAAGCCCTTTATATATATATACATACATATACATAATCTCTCTCTGTGTATATATATACACATATATTTTTTTGTAAGGAGGAAAAAAAACCCGTTACACATACTTTCTTTTATTTGCCATCCCTTCTGAAAGATTTTATTTCTACTTTCTGTTTGCAAATTCCTATTTTTTCTCAATCCCTAAAATATTTGTAGAGCCTAAAATATTTGTTCTATTTTTTCTGCTGCCATCAATTATACATTTTTCTGCCTCCAGGGTATAGTGCTATTTCTTGCTTGTTTTCTTCAGTCTCTCTCACACACACAAAAGAACCCTTTTGTTCCCCAGAGAGTTCTCTTGGCGGACACCAGGACTTGTCAGCTCCCTTCAGGGCTCGTCCTTCTTTACTATGAGCCTGTCTCCATGTTTCTGTCATGTGAGATGCTTTGCACCAACATCACTGGTGCTCCAGCCACATATTTTTATTTTAGGTATGTGGGACAGGGTAATGGTTTTAGAAAGAATTCTATGCTTGTTACTATAATCTGTAGATGAATCTTACCTCACCTTACCCAATAATATACACTGAATAGCATTAAAAAGAAATTCTAGCAGAATTTCTACCAAAAGAATCCTGGGCTTCTGCATTTTGTCAGAGCAACAGTTGTGGATATTTATATTGCAAATCAAGGAATTGTGAGGTTCTGAAATGGTTTCTGAATCATACTGATGTGAAAGTTAATCTTTCCTTCATTTTTAGCATTAAGAACTTTTTACTGTTTTGAAATGTTTGAAATATGAAAATAAGTTCTCTCTAAATTACATAGTTGGTAGCTTTTAGTTAACCATAAAGTTCACTCCCAGTGGATAACAGAACATTTTCCTATATGTTTCTGTACGTTTTCCCTGTTGTTTTTATAGTTAAGACAGATCTAAGAGTCAAAGTTAAATAAACACTTTCCTACCCCTGCATGAAAAGGCTGTGAAAAGCTGGTCAGGCTGGCTGTCTGTTTAATATTCTACTGAACATGTGGATTACAAAAATATAAGCTTGGGCAGAAATCTTCTCCAAAGGCCCCTTTCCCACTTGTAAAAACTAAAAAGGTTGTATAAAAAACCTGCCAGAGAATTCCAGGGTGCCTGGGCGTCCGTCCCACCATTAAATTCTCTGTGTTTCCTGTGTGATGTGCATCCCTCACGCCCCAAAATGCTTTCACCCGTGTGCATCAGCAAGTCCTCCTTTCAGATGAAGTCCTGTTAGAAACGGGCTGAGAGGAAGGGAGTGGAATGAAGAAGCCACAGAGACTGAAAAGGAATGCATAAAGGGGGAGGGAGCCAGTGCCCAGGGAGAGGCTTGCAGAGTGACACATCACTCAGAGCAGTCACACTGATGCCAGAGACGACAGGGACACAGGAAAGACACCCTTCCCTCAGGGCATGGACGAGACACTGCAGATCAGGCTCTAGAGGGAGATGTGCATCTTTGTGGCCAAAGAGAAAGTAAATAAGTATTGGACTACCTCCTGGGGCAGAAGGCCCTACCCCTGGACAGCAGACCAGCATTGTAGGGAAAAGGCGACTCCAGAAGGAAAGATTCAGTGAATTCTGGATAAAATCGCAAAGCTTTACTAAGAGCACAGCAGATGAGAGGAAAGATGGAATGATTTCATTTGTAGAAAGCAAATGCACTTTTATAGTAATGTATCATTTTCAAAACTGGTTTTATAAGGCTCAGAACTCCAAAAAATCATCTCACCTCACTATAAAAATACATATGTACATATGGAATTGTGTACTTTAGGTTCATAGGTTATTTGAGGTTTATTCTTTTCCACTTTGCATAGTTTTTTTTTTAAGTAAAAAGAATGCCCAAAAAGTCATATGAATAAAGGCCTCAGATTCTGGAGGATACAGATGTTTGTATGGTGCTACCTACCATGCAGGGGCAGGGTGAATTTCAGTCATTTTAAAGAGTAACACATTATAGTAAGATTTCAAATCAGAAACATAGGAAATGCTACCAAAAAGGTAACAACTTCCCAAATGAGAGATCTGCTTAATTTATAAAATGTAGGCACAGAAGAAATGAAGCTTACAGAAGCAATCCAACAAATGATACTTAAAATAAATTTATGTATGTATATGTTACATGGAAATAATCCACTATTTTTAGTGTGCTTCATGATGTTTTCCTGGGTAACAAGCAGTATTTTCAGTTTATATAATCCAAGTAGATTTTATCTATTAAATATACTTCCTTTTCTGACCCACTCCTATAATCCCAGTGTCTGTACCAGACAGAACTGCTCCCTGCTATAATCATTATTCAAGGCCAGAATCACTGAAACAGGCTCATTATTCCAGCTGTAACTGAACCAAGTCACTGGGTCAAAAGGAGTCAAGACTGAGGTGGAGACCCTGCCACACCCCTCTGGGTGGCAGAGGAAGTGGAGCATTCTCTCAGCTGGCTGAATTCTCGGATGGTGATGATGGTGATGATGTCAACTTTCAATAAAAAAGGCAAAAGATAAAAAAGGAAGTAGTTGCAGGGAAGGAACAGAAGCAAGAAGAAAGTAAATAGGAATAAGTTTTCAGTGACTGACACATTTCATCTGGATGGGACTATGCCTGGTTGATTGAAGAAAATAAAGGAAAAGGAGACTGCAGATCTAAAGCCACATCAGAAATAGGGCAGAGGCCACTACAGCAAGTGCTGAAAGAAAGTCAGTGCTTTGGCTCGGCACCTGTGGCTCAACAGCCACGTACACCTGAGCTGGCAGGTTCAAATCCAGCCTGGGCCCGCCAAGCAACAATGACGGCTGCAACCAAAAAATGGCCTGGCATTGTGGTGGGCGCCTGTAGTCCTAGCTACTTGGGAGGCAGAGGCAGGAGACTCTCTTGAGCCCAGGAATTGGAGGTTGCTGTGAGCTGTGATGCCACAGCACTCTATTCAGGGTGACAGGTTGAGGCTCTGTCTCAAAAAAAAAAAAAAGTCAGTGCTTTGTGGCTGTTACAAATTCAGTTCAAAAAAATACCGGAGAACATGGAAAAATACCTTAGAGTATCAGACTAAATATTCCAGCATACAGCTCACTATTTGTGGTTCACTTTTCTCCTGGGATGCCCCTGAACTTACCTCTCACAAACAACAGGCCTGGACTCACACATGGCAGGACCCAGGGAGGAGCATGCCTGCCGAGGAGGGGGCGCGATGGGAACAGCCGAGTCCAGGGAGCTGGCCTTCCGATGGGAAGCATCCTGGGTTGTGGCCACACCTGATGTCATCACTGCAGCTGAGCCTTCCCCATCCACTGGGTAGGAGCCAGCCCTGCCATGGCCACCACCAAGGGGTAGTTCGGGCCCCACTGCACCCTGCAGAGGTAGCTCACTGCCACCCAGCTCCACCTCCAGGGTGGGTGATGCTGGAGGGGACACTCGGGGCTTCCGTTTAGTGGAGGCACCAGACAACAACTTCAGCAAACCCTTCTTTTCTTTCTAGAAAAAGAAAGGAATATTAGTTGGAGAAAGACAATACTACTGTTGTTGTAATCTCTAAACCCTTACAGCTGCCATGTTCGATTTGACCTTTTAAAATTATTTCTGCTTATATCTGGATATCTGGCTATCAATTTCTACACAGTGTTACCACGACCTGTCCCCATCCTGACCCCCTTGCTGTCTGTGTGTTTTTTGTCCTGGACATGCCATTGCTCGTCACTTTTTTGCTGAGACAGGATAAAGAGATAAGAAAGATGTAAAACAAAGACCTCACTGACTCACCAATTCACATTTCAGGTTAGTGAAAGCAGAAGCAGACATTTTAGGATAAAATAGAAATTTTGGATTATGGATTTAATTTCCTGTGATTCTGCCTCTAATCACTGTAAGGAGCTGTCTGTGCTGACAGACATAAACCTCATAGTCCTTTGGTCCACAGCTCCAGCCCAGTCTTGTTACTTACAGGCAGTGACCAGAGTTAGGGCTATACCAGTCCCCATAGGGCATCATCCTGTTTAACTTTAACAAGCCAATAATAACAGGCCCATTTCATTGTGCCAGTACCTCCTTGATTAGAAACCCCAAAACAACTCCACAGAATTTTAAGGAAATCTTCAGTATACTCATAATAAACAGTTTTATGTCTCTTTTTGCAAGCAAATCCACAAGAGTTTTCCTTGAATTTTGTCTCTTTTGATACTTTCTCTCTTTGCTCTGCCAGGGACACGAGATCTCCTAGGCATCAACCATTTTTGGGATGACCAAACCATTGTCTCACCAAGATGTCAGCTCCACCATGAAGATCTCTGAAGGAAGCACTGTTTGACAAGGAAACATTTCATGGAGGACTATCTTCTTAGGAAATGAGCCGGGAAAGACTGGTGCCCACCTATAAGCCTCTGCCTGTAGTATCCATCCAGCTCCCCTGCCTGGTGTGAGAGGCACCTTCTGACTGACCCTTGGGTCCCACAGTCCAGCAAGGACAACAAACCACAATCTCAGCTATGACTAAAGACATTTTTAAAAGCTCACTTCTGAGCTCTTAGAAAACATATCAGACAACTGAATGGCATGCAGGGAGCAATCTGTAAAGTGGTTAAGAAAAAAGATGACTTGATTCACCTAAAGTGATTGAATGCATTGCACACAGTGTGCTTTTACAGCTTCTAAGGGACATGTTCCATCACCCATTAATGCCAACCACCCATAGAGCAAGAGATGTGGAAGGTGCAAAGGGTGTGGAGTGGGAGTGTCACAGGAAAGATGCTGCTTCGTTCTAAGGAAAGGTGCTTTTAGTGTCACACTCTGATGTTTTCTATGTGTGCACAGCAAAGTGCCATGTGAGAAAGATACTTCTGCAAACAGACACTTATCCTCTAAAGCATCTTTGTTTTTTTCAAAATCTAACAGCACAAATGAAAAGTACGGATGAATTGATAAAGATTATACTTCAGTTAAGGCCACTTTAAAATGTAATGGTAACATGCATGAATAGGAACATATCTCCTTTTTTTTTTTTTCCTTTTTGCAGTTTTGGCCAGGGTCAGGCTTGAACCCACTACCCTCAGTATATGGGGTCGACGCCTCACTCCTTGAGCCGCAGGCACCACTCAGGAGCATATCTTCTAACATAAACCTTAATAATTCATCTCATAAGTTTTCCAAGAAATTATTCTTACATGAAATGATTTTATAGTCATAATTATCTCTTCAGAAGATTTGGTGATTTAAAACAGCATCACATATTTTTAAAAAGCAACTATCTGGGCCAGAAAATGATCAATAGATAACCAAGGAGAATGATTTTTAAACAGAAAATAACTTCTGGATATCAGCTTAATACCTTTCTATTAATTGCATAATGAAGGGTAAGCCCAATGCGGGAGACATCCAGTCAGAGTTCCTTCCCAGGCCAAACTAAACTTGTGTTTGAGCAGGAACAACTCTCCACATATGGAGCCTCCCTCTTCATTTCTCTCTTAGCCCTCAAATATACACAGAAATTGACAAAAGACAGTCTTTCAGGGGCACAGGTCATCAATAATCTATAGAGTCAGACCCTCAATAAGCAGAGTCATTGTTCTTAGGTGAGCAATGTAAAAAAATTAATTCATGTGACTGTCTAATAATGATCACTTGTACAACGCATTCAACAAATATTTGCTGAATGTCTAACATAAACACTGTGCTAGGCTCTGGGAACAGCGATGCTGAGTACAGAGCTTACATTGTCTAGCAGAGACACAGACACAACTCTGTAGGGAAACATGACAGGGCAGAGGAAGAATGACCAGGAGGTGCTGAGAAAGAAAGTGTAAGGAAAGGTGTCTGTCAGGAAGAACACGAGGAAGGGAAGGGCCACACAAGATCCCAAGAGAGCAACACCACCAAGCTCAAGAACCTGGCTTGTCGCATAGTCCGTGGGCACTCAGAAAAGCTACTATAGAACAAGCAGCTGTGGAACCCTGCAGAACACTCGGGTACAGAAAGGAGGGAAGACAGGCCTGGCTAGCGTTCAGGAGATATGCACACCACGGCTGCTAGATAGATGATGGACGATCCTGAGGATCACAAGATGACAGGGACAGCAGAAATAAGGAGGTCTGCCAGATGCAAGACATTTGCTGGAAGTTTCCACCAAAACAAGAACCTCCAACACATTTCTGCTTGACACGTTCCTAGCTTACTCTCACAGAAGGCTGAGCAAAGTGTAACTCTGATCTCACTATGACCTATTTTAATTTTTTAAGGCAGAGGCTGACAGGGTGGAGACTCAGCTGGTAAAGCAGAAACACCAAGAACCTAGAAGGAAGTGCTGAAGGAGAGGCTGGTGTCAGTCAGGTCTGGACTCTGAAAGAGCTGATTTTAAATGTTCAAAGAAAACATATGCACAGCCTAAAACTCAAAAGTGAAGAAGTTCCAAGAGGAACGAGAGGTCCCTCAAAAAAAAAAAAAACAAACTATAAAGGGAAGAAGCTTCAAGAGGAACAAGAGACCACACAGCCAGGAATTGTCCCTATAGATGAGAAAATGGGGAGGTGGAAGATGCTGATGAGCCCCAGGGAGCATCCTAATGGCTTGAATTTTTAAAGAGCACAAAGAGAATTTTTAAAGAGTACAAAAAGATGAAGAGAAGGGCCATAACAAAGAGTAGTGCAGCCCACAGCAATACTTGCAAAAATGCTAAAGATGAAAAAAAAGTTTAAAGTACAGTTTTAAAGTTATGTTTGAAACAAAAAGAATAAGACAGACACAGCCTACTGTGAAGGATGGTAGTTCTCAGATGGAAAGAAGAAAGGAAAGGATGATCTTCAGACTGGAAGGGAAGAGCAGACCTTGGTGAGAGGGATTAGGTGAGAGACAGGGACCTGGAGACCAAATGACTCCTCTCAGCCTGGTGAATTCACAACAGGTGAATGAGAGGTGTGGTGAATCTGGATGGGGTCGACTCAACAGGCAAAAAAGAGATGCCAGCATAGCACTTCTCAGACCATCTGAAACTCCAGAAGAGTACTAAATGCAAAGTTATGAGCATTCAGAGGAAGAAAGACACCCTGGACGGGAGACCCTTCAAGAGATGCTCCAGAGAAGCAACAGCAGAGACAAGGGGAACTCGGTGGACAGAGACAGGAAAACACAGACCTCCATATGGCATCTGGCAAGTCCTCCCACGATGCCTTTGCAAATGTGATGGAGAAATGTTAGCTAAATGACACTCTGGTTATGAGGATTCATGATGTTAAATGATCACAATCACGAAATATGGGATTCCTATCAGCTAGAAGTCTGTTTAGGGCATTTGGAACATTAAACAAGGTATTTCATGTGAATAGGTGAAAAAACTTGGAGAATATGGCCTTGGAAGAAAGAAGACATGAGGGGACAGCAAACGCCTCAAGACGGGAGATCACACCACTATAGTTGGAATTTATTATTCGTAGCCCTCAAAATAAAGCAAAAGGGCAGAGCTGTGATCTGGGGCCAGAGGTCAGGCATGGGTGCTCAAAAGGGTGACCACTATGGGCCTCCAACTTTGTGGTAAAAATTGGTCTTAAAACCAAGATGCTGGCAGGGTCATACTCCTTCTGGGGGCCCCAGGGAAGAGTCTGCTTCCTGCCTCTCCCAGGTTCTGGCCTTCCCTGGCTTGCAGGCCCCCATTCACATGCCATTCCTGCCTTGTGTCTTCTTCTCTGACTTGATTCTTCTGCCTTTTATTGAAATTGTTAGAATTGCAATGGGCCTACCCAGATATCTAGAATAGCCCCGTTATGTACTGGAACATATTTGAAGGTCCCAGGGATTAGGAGGCAGCATCTCTAGGGAGCCAATGCTCTGTCCCTGACAGGGGCCTCTCAAGCCTGGGGGTGAGATGGACTCTATGCCTGTGGGGCTGGGGCTACAGAGCCTATTCTGCCATGACATGGGTTCTGAGATGCACTGCCCCACAGGCTTAAAATCCGAACCATGGGGGGAGGAGCAAGACGGCAGCCCAATAACAGCTTCCTTGCAACTGGGCACGTTGAGTCTGGAGAGAGAAGACAGTGAGATTGCAAAGTGGAAAGGCCTTACCTGTGAGTGGTTTTGGCTTTTTTGGACTTGGCACTAAGTTGAAATACCTTGGGACAATTTGGGCAAGAGTACAGAGGACTTTAAGCATTGTCTAGGGCCCAAGGCTGAGCCACTGAGCCGGATGGAGCTAATTGTGTTCCGCTGTGGGCTGTGTGGAGCCATTGTAGGAAAACTGCCCCAGCAAGCTCTGCACTCAGGGACCCAGAGCAAGGATCGGGCAGGGAGCGAGTAATCTAGTGACTGAGCAGCCTAAAGGTGGGGACTGAGACACCTTGCAGCCTTAGCCCTTAGGGGCATAGAGTGAGACTGGTTTTGGCACACTGGGTAAGTGGATGGCCACTTCAGGACTGATCCCAGTGACAAGTGCTTTTCTGGGAAAGCTTCTGCTTAGCCAAGGTTAGCAGTTTAAAGTGCCTTTTAAGCAGGCAGAGGAGAGATTTAGGCTCTCCACCCTGTGGGGTTTGAGAAATCAACAGAGGCCAGTCTCCATCTCATACAGCTGTATTAGCACTATGATTAAACATCTCAAACCCCAGAAGATCACTAGTTGCCCAGACAATATCGATCAAGATATGTACACTGCTTTGTTTTTTGCTTTTTTTTTAAAATTTTAACATTTTCCATATAGATTTTTTTCTTTTTTTTCTTTCTTTTCTACATTCATTTTTCTAGTTTAAATACAATTTCCCATTGTTGCCTTTTTCCATAATTAGAACTTCATTTTTGCTAGGGTTTCTACCTCTATTATTTTTTCCCCCAATTTTTCCCCCAATTTTATCCCAAAATTTTATTTTGGTTTGACTTATAGCATTTTTGTCTTTCCTCCCTACTTACTATGTCCGAAGAGGTGAGCAAAGAGCTCTGACCTCAAGGGAACCACCCAACCTGGCACCCCAGAGGTTGAGGGTTTTTAAGGTGGCGTCAAGCCCTACTGTATACCTATATTGCTCCTGTCTCCCGATTTCTGTGCCTCTCTTCTTTTTGTCAATATTCCCCTTTACCCAACCCCTCTCCTTTCTCTTTTTTCTTTCTTTTTTCACTTCTTGCTCTTCAATCTTCTCATCCTTCTGGTCCTGTACCAAAAGGACTCATCAAAACCCTAGGCCAGAGGCATGGCAACTTAAAGATCAAGAGTAAGTGAAAGGA
This sequence comes from Arctocebus calabarensis, assembly GCA_963573935.1. NCBI lineage: Eukaryota > Metazoa > Chordata > Mammalia > Primates > Lorisidae > Arctocebus > Arctocebus calabarensis. The sequence goes on from CAUYON010056124.1 coordinate 22,167, forward strand.
AAATAATGGCAAGGAAACAGAGAAATCACTCATAAGGAAGAACTGGCAGAAAACTCCTGGCACCATGAAAAACCACTTCAGAGCAACCCCCAAAAGGGACTGTGAAGTAGCTACTACAAAGGATTCCACCTATAAAGAAATGTTAGAAATGACAGACAGGGAATTTAGAATACAGATGATGAAAACAATGAAGGAAATGATGAAAACAACAAAGGAGACTGCTGATAAAGTGAAAAATCACCTAAAAGAAATCTAAAAACAGAATCAAATAAGAAATGAACAATATGAAGAATATACAAAGGACATAGCAGAGCTTAAGGAACTGAAGCAGTCAATTAGGAAACTTAAAGATGCAATAGAAAGTATCAACAACAGGGCAGTGCCTGTGGCTCAGCAAGTAGGGCGGCGGCCCCATATACCGAAGGTGGCAGGTTCAAACCTGGCCTCGGCCGAACTGCATAACAGAAAAATAGCCGGGCGTTGTGGCGGGCACCTGTAGTCCCAGCTACTCGGGAGGCTGAGGCAAGAGAATCGCCTAAGTCCAAGAGTTGGAGGTTGCTGTGAGCTGTGTGATGCCATGGCACTCTACCAAGGGTGATAAAGTAAGATTCTGCCTCTACAAAAAAAAAAAAAAAGAAAGTATTAACAACAGATTAGACCATGCGGAAGAAAGAATCTCAGAGGTAGAGGACAAAGCTCTTGTGGTAACTTGGATAGTTAAAGAGGCAGAAAAGAAGAGAAAGAAAGCATAATGTTCACTGACAGAATTATGGAACTTTATGAAGTGTTCAAACATACGAGTTATAAGTATCCCAGAAAGTGAAGAAGAACACCCCAGGGGAATAGAAGCCATAGTAGAGAATATTATAAATGAAAATTTCCCAAATATCACCAAAGATTCTGACACACTCCTTTCAGAGGGGTATCGGACCCCAGGTCAACTCAACACTAAACAAGCTTCTCCAAGACACCTATGATAAACGTGTCCAAAGTCAAGACAAAAGAAAAGATTCTTCAAGCTGCCAGGAGTAAGCGCCAGTTGACCGACAGCAGCAAATCCATCAGGCTGACTGCAGACTTCTCAAATGAAATTTTCCAAGCAAGAAGACAACGGTCATCTAACTTTAATATACTTAAACAGAATGATTTCCAGCCCAGAATTCTATATCCTGCTAAGCTAAGCTTTAAAATTGATGGAGAAATCAAATCATTTCCTGACATACAAACATTGAGGAAATTCACAACAAGAACAGCTCTACAGGAAATACTTCTACCTGTTCTACATACAACATCACAACAGATCAACAGCAAAGTAAGAACTCAGAAATTAAAGGACAGAACCTAACTTCCACATTGATGCAAAAGATAAAACTAAGCAATGGACTCTCACAAAATAAGATGAATAAAACACTACCACACTTATCAATTACCTCAATAAATTTTAATGGCTTGAATTCCCCACTGAAGAAGCATAGATTGGCTGACTGGATTAAAAAACACAAGCCATGGTTCGACGCCTGTGGCTCAAGTGGTTAAGGCGCCATCCATATACACCTGAGCTGGCGGGTTCAAATCCAGCCCAGGCCAGCCAAATAACAATGACAGCTGCAACCAGAAAATAGCTGGGCATTGTGGCAAATGCCTATAGTCCCAGCAACTAGGGAGGTGGCAGTAGGAGAATCACTTTTGCCCAGGAGTCAGAGATTGCTGTGAGCTGTGATGCCATTGCACTCTACTCAGGGAGACAGCTTGAGGCTCTGTTTCAAAAAAAAAAAACAACCGGCTTGGCGCCTGTGGCTCAAGGGGCTAAGGCGCCAGCCACGTACACCTGAGCTGGAGGGTTCGAATCCAGCCTGGGCCTGCCAAACAACAATAATGGCTGCAACCAACAAAATGGCCAGGAGTTGTGGCGGGCACCTGTGGTCCCAGCTACTTGGGAGGCAGAGGCAAGAGACTTGCTTGAGCCCAGGAGTTGGAGGTTGCTGTGAGCTTGATGCCACGGCACTATCCAGGGTGACAGCTTGAGGCTCTGTCTCAAAAAAAAAAAAAAAAAAAAAACCAACACAAATCATCCATTTGCTGACTGCAGGAAATACACCTAGCTTCAAAAGACAAATTGAAACTCTAAGTTAAGGGTTGGAAGACAATTTTTCAGACAAATGGAACTCAGAAAAAAAAGAGGAGTTGCAGTTTTATTTTCAGATACATGTGGATTTAAAGCAACTAAAGTCAAAAAAGACAAAAATGGTCACTTTATATTGGTCAAGGGAAAAATACAACAAGAAGACATTTCAATTCTAAATATTTACGCACACAATTTAAATGCTCCCAGATTCTTGAAACAGACCTTACTCAGTCTGAGCAATATGATATCCTATAACACCATAGAAATAGGGGACTTTAACACTCCTCTTACAGAGCTGGACAGATCCTCTAAACAGATATTAAACAAAGATATAAGGAACTCAAATGAGATCCTAGAATAACTGCTTGATAGATGTATATAGAACACTCCATCCCTAAACAAAGAATATACATTCTTCTCATTGGCCCATGGAACATTCTCCAAAATTGATCATATCCTAGCACACAAAACAAAACTCAATAGAATCAAAAGTATTGAAATTTTACCTTGTATTTTCTCAGACCACAAGGCACTAAAGGTGGAACTCAACCTCAACAAAAACGTTCAACCGGCCTGGGTGAATTTTTTATGAAGAGGACTCCCCAGGCAATGGAAGCAGTATCAAAAATACACTACTGGGACTTGATCAAACTAAAAAGCTTCTGCACTGCTAAGAACACTGTAAGTGTAGCAAACAGACAGCCCTCAGAATGGGAGAAAATATTTGCAGGTTATGCCTCAGACAAAGGTTTAATAACCAAAATACACAGAGAACTTAAGCGTATTGGCAACAAATGGATACCTTTTCTTATCTAGGCAGGTAGCGAGCTTCTAGGCATTTTCCCGTTTCTTCCAGATTTTTATATCTCTGAAAGTAGAGTTTTTTTGTTGTTGTTGTAATCATTGAGGACTTTTTGAATTTCTGAGGTGTCTGTTGTTATTTCCCCTTTATCATTTCTGATTGATGATATTGGAGATTCTACTTTTCTGTTTCTAGTTTGGTTAGCCAATGTTTTAATATTTTTGTAAATCTTTTCAAAAAACCAACTTTTTCTTTTGTGGATCTTCTGAATGATTCTTTTGTTTTCAATTTCATTTAATTGTGCCCTAAATTTGGTTATTTCTTCTCTTCGGCTAGGTTTGGGGTTGGATTGTTCTTCCATTTCCAGTTGCTTGAGATGAACCAATATGTCCTCGCCTTTTCTCGTTCTGTTTCCTTGATGAAGACTTCCAATGCTATAAATTTCCTTCTAGGGCTGCCTTTGCAGTATCCCACAGGTTTTAGTAATTTGTTTCTTCATTATCATTTTGTTCCAAAAATTTGGTAATTGCCTCCTTAATATTGTCTTTGACCCAGCTATCGTTCAGCCTAAGATTATGTAGTTTCCCTGACTTTGTTTGAGTATGAAGATTCCTGTTGCTGTTGAGTTCAACTTTCATTCCATGGTGGTCTAAGAAGATACAAGGAATAATTTCTATTCTTTTAAATTTTCTGAAGTTAGACATGTGTCCTAAGATATGATAAATTTTGGAGGATGATCCACGGGCTTATGAGAAGAATGTATATTCAGTTTTATTAGGAGGAAGTGTTCTGTAGAGGTCTGTTAAGTCGATTCGTTCTAGGGTCACGATTAAGTCTAATATTTCTTTGTTTAGTATATTCTTGGAAGATCTATCCCAAACTGTTCAAAGCGGTATTAAAATCTCCAATTATTATGTTGCAGGAATATATTAAGTTGTTCATATCCGTTAGGGTTTGCTTTATAAATTGAGGAGCATTCTGGTAGGGCACATAAATGTTAATTATTGAAATTTCTTCATGTTGGGTGTTTCTCTAGACAGATATGTAGTGACCATCCTTAGCTTCCCTTATCTTTTTAGGTTTAAAGCCAATTTTTATCTGCAAATAAAATTGCTACCCCTGGTTTTTTTTTTTTTTTTTTTTTTCTGATTTTTGTTTGCCTGTATTTATAGATGTCTGAGTCTATTTTTATCATTTAAGGTAAGATGAGTTTCTTGTGTGGAGCAAGACTCTGGTCTGAGTCTCTTGTATGGACTCAGACTCTGGTCTGAGTTTATGTATCCAGTCATCCAGCCTGTGCCTCTTTAGAGGACAATTGAAACCATTCTCATTAATTGAGAGAATTGATGAGCATGGTAGTGTTTTGGCTGTCATGTTTTTGAAATGTCCAGTGGATACCTTTAATCCTTTCACCACTGTGGAAGTTGGGTTTTGTTCAAACATTTTGGGGTGAGTTTACTTTGGTGGTAGACCATGGGGCTTGTCATTGTGGAGGATGGGCCTGAGAATATCCTAGGAGCTGGTTTAGTTATGGCAAATTTCTTCAACATGTGTATGTCGGTATTGTTTTCTCCATCACAAAAGGAACTAAGCTTAGCTGGATACAGGAGCCTGGGATGAAAGATTTTCATTTCAGGAGATTGAAGGTCATTGACCGTCGTCTTTTGGCTTGAAAGGTTTTGGCTGAGAGGTCTGCAGTCATCATAATATTTCTCCCATTGTAGGTAATGTTTTTCTTACGTCTGACTGCTTGCAGAATTTTCTCCATCATATTAACTTTGACAAGGTTAATCACAATGTGTCTAGGAGATGCTTTCTTTGGATTGAGTCTTCCTGGGGTTCTGAAACTGTCTACTCTCTGAATTTCTGTATCTCTTGCAATGCTGGGGAAATTCACCTCCATAATCTCTTGGAGTAGAGCATCTGTACCTTTAGGACCATCCTGTTCTCCTTCAGGAATTCCTAAAAGGGGAATGTTTGCTCTTTTAGAGTGATCCCACAACTCTCTCAGAGAATGATCAGTTTTTTGTCTCCATTTGTCTGCCTCATTGAGCGTCTGGGAGTGTTCAAAAGCTTTGTCTTCAATTTAAGATATCCTTTCCTCTGCCTCGTCAACTGTGTTACTGAGGGATTCTACTGCATTTCAGAGCTCCTCAGATAACTTTTTCATTGCCTTGAGCTCTGCTATCTCTTTTCTCATTATGTCCACATCTTTGGTGACTTTGTATTTGAATTCATTAATTTCTTGAGACAACTTTAGAACTACTCTTTGGATTTCAATTTCTAACTACTCTTTCATTCTATTCATCTTATTTGCCATCCATATTCTGAATTCTATTCCTGACATTTCAGCCATTTGTCTATGCATGGCATCTTCAGTTGTATGTCCTTTGTCTGCCCTTGAGGAGGGGCGTGTTGATCTACTCTGGTCATTCACGTTGCCAGAATTCTTCTGTTGGTTCTGCCCCATGTTTATTTTCCACCATTTGGTTAATAAAACTGGTAGGGGGATACTGAATTGGGGATCCCAGGTAGTAGATTTAATCAGCCCCTTACCAAGCACTAGGCCTTGTAATTGTGGTTTATCCCCTACAACCTTACCACGGCCCCTTTCAGAATTTTGGCTGGAAACTCTGGGACCTACTTGGTGAGAGAGCGCAAGCTGGCTCTGTTTTGAAATCAGCCAACCTCTACCCTATGCCAAGAAGACAGAGTATTAGGTTTAAATCTCAGCTGAGGAGAGATACAGACAACTGTGGCATTCTACCCCTACCATTCTGATCTTTTCTGCTACAGAATGTCAAAGGTCAACCTCAGAGGGTCCCCTGGTGGACAACCCCAGACATGAGTTCCAATCAAATTGTCTTGGGCAATATAAACCCTACACAACAGAGAGGGAGCCAAGGGTCTCCAACTGCAGATAGAAATCCACAGTCAGTTCTGTCCCTCAACCCTGAGGGTATGGTGCGGGGTTCCCTCTGGAGGGCTGCCAATTGCCTGTCAAAGTCCTAAAGAGCATCAGCACCCCTGCCCCCTGGGCACAGTCAAAGCTGGGAGTCTGGGACCCCATCCACCCACTTGGCTCGTTTCTCACCGGGCATCCACGCCTATGCTCACCAGCTCGATTGGACATGGGGATCCTTGCCCCCACCTGCCAGAATCAGTCCACAATGACGTCTGTGTTTCTGCCCCCAGGCTCAGTTGGAACTGGTGGACCGTGCCCCTGCCCACCCAGCTCAGTCACCACAGGGTGACCACTCTCTTGCTTGTGGGCACCATGAGAGGCAGGGTTTCTGCACCCCTGCCCACCCAACATAGCCCAAACTGGGGGGTCAACACCACTGCTGGCCAGGCAATGTCATAACCAGGGGACTCCTCCTCCTCCCACCGTGTGTCCCTGTTTTCACACACCCTCTTTCTTCCCCACAAGTCACAGATTCTTTGCTGATGTTCAGTGGTCCACACTATGTCCAGATCTCTCAGGAAAAGACCTAACACTCTGGGATCTGCAGGGGGCAGAACTTCAGACCGCCATTCAAGGGGAGAAGGCTGGACTGGGAGTTTAGAATTGCTGGGGAAATATTTGTTCAATTTTATGCTGGGTGGGGTGGTGTCTAGGTTCACAAGTGAGACCTCCCCGGAGAAGGAGACCTGGTGTTTACCAGCTCTCTCCAGTGAGGTAACATGAGAGGTCTTTCGTCCCTTGCTTACTTGCAGAGAGCCCATGGGGATCCTCCCCCTTTGGGGAGGGGTCTCCTGCCCTCTAGGCTATAGGCTTTGTACCTGTAATTTGTTTTCTTGAATGCTCTTCCTTGTTGTCACAGATAGCCAAATTTCTTTCTTAGCTCAGCTCCCCACCTTTGGTTTCATAGTGTCCATTTCTGTCCCGTTTTTCTCCCTCTGGTCAGGAGCCTCTGCTGAGTATTGCTGCTAGTTGGCCATTTCCCCCCTCAAAGTTCTCTCCATACTTTTTTCCATAAAGGTTGCATTAGTTTGCAATCCCACAGCAAAATAGAAGTGTTCCCTTCTCTCAACATCCATGCCAGCGTCTTCAACTTTGAGACTTTGTGATGTGGGCTAATCATACTGGAGTTTGGTGATATCTCAGAGTGGTTTTGGTTTGCATTTCTCTGATGATTAAAGTTGATGGGAAATTTTTCATTGTTTTCTGGACATTCATCTGTCATCTTCAGAGAAGTTTCTGTTCAAGTCTCTTGCCCACTTAGAATGGGGTATTTGCTCTTTTCTTGTTGATTAATTTGCGTTCTCTGTAGATTCTTGTTATCAGCCCTTTGTCAGGTTCACAACATGCAAAAATCTTCTCCCACTCTGAAGGCTGTCTGTTTGCTTGGTTGTGGTTCCCTTAGCTGTGCAGAAGAATTTTAGCTTGATCAAATCCTAGTAATTTATTTTTGGTGTTGCTGCAATTTTCAGGAAAGTCTTCCTCATAAAATATTTTCCAAGGCTAATATTTCCAAGTGTTTTCCCCACATTCTTTTCTAGAATTTTTGTTGTTTCATGTCTTAAAATTAAATCTTTTATCCAGTGAGAATTAATTTTTATCAATGGTGAGAGGTGTGGATAGAGTTTCAGTCTTCTACATGTGGCTAACCAGTATTTCCAGTATCATTTCTTTTTCCCTCCCTCCCTCCCTCCCTCCCTCCCTTCCTTCCTTCCTTCCTTCCTTCCTTCCTTCTTTCTTTCCCTCCCTCCTTTCCTTCCTCCTTTCTTTTCTTTCTTGACCGTTATTCAATAAGGTTCATATCTGCAGTATTAGAAAATGTTTGTGAGATTTTATTGCTCATGGAATCTAAATGTCAAGTAATTGATGTTTTTAACACTCACACCAAGTCTATGGTGCTACATCATTTTACTGATGAGAAAGTTGAGACAGAGTTCTATCAAATATAAGGAAGGCAGTTAGCAAGTGGAAGAGGAAGGCATTCGGTTCTGCCTTCTGGCTTCGACCTCATTGCCGACTTTAAAAGATTTTAAGGCAGTGAGAATTTTCTGAGGCGCTGTGTCAGGTTTGAATATACTATTTAAATATACTATTTCATACCATTTCATAAAATCGCAAATACCCATAATTAAGAAACACATATTACAATCACTGTCTTTTTATAGATGAGGTTACTGGCACTGGAATTCATATTTTATGTGGGTAGTAAATAAAACGGGGATTTACACAAAAGTTATATGAATCCAAATATATGCTATTTTTTATACTGTGTTGCTACACAGAGCATAAAAGGCAGATTAAACTAACTTGTCAAAAATCCCTTGTGGCAAATAATTTAGAGAAAAGAAAGAACACAGCTCTATTCATTGGACGCGTGGAAATGCTGAGCGTTCAGGCTGCTTCCACAAAGCAGATATGCAGTATAATATGCAAACACGGCTCCAGATAGAATAACTTTCTAAATTAGATGTTCCTTTGTAATGCTGTAAGATTTTTTTGCCCATTAAATCCTTTTTTAAAATGTTGATCATTTTTACCTTGGGAAATGCTTGACAAGATTAAAATAGATATATGACTCCATAGAGCAAGTTTCTATGGTAACAGAAAATATATAAAGGAGAGGAGCACAAAAATATAATGTTCCATTCACACTGAAAGATGTATTTATTCTATTTATAAATCTTCTACATGTTGGCTTCAATGTTAATTTCCATTTTCAACATTTTCTAGTTAATTTCTCTTAAAAGCACATATAGTGTTGGTTATTAAAAAGGAACTGAAGTAAGGAAAAATCGCTTTTTATACCTTGAAAGGGGAGTGGGGACAACTGAAGAAAGCGGTGTTTAGCAGTGCATTTAGGGCTTCGGGTCCCTCCCTCCTCCTCCAGCCCACACATCAGATTCCTAAAGCGGCTACATCCTACAAAGTGTCCCTGAGCACCCAGCCCATTAGGCCACTCGTGCCATTTACCAGATGTCCAAGACGCCTCTCCATAGAACTTTTATGTATCTTACTGTCACTCCAATGTACCCCCCACCCCCTTATAAATGTTTCTCTGGTTTATGAAACTTATTTTCTAACTAAAATTCTAATAATGGACCTCATTTATTACCGAAATACCCCTTTAAGTTTTGCTTTATTGATGTCTGATTATTCCCTATCAGAAAATTATTTTCTTTTTTAAGTTCTTACCGATATGTGTTGGGCGGGGAGGGTTTGAGGAGGTCTGTTTTCATTCTACATTACCTAAAGATGAGATAAATTCCGTACAACACACTGCCACTGCTTTACCATATTTATCCTTGAATGTAAATCCCACTGTGTTTAAGACTTTACATAAGGCCACATACACAGACACACAGACATACAGGGTGCCAAAAATGGGTAAACATTTTAAGAAAGGGAAATACTGTATCAAAATTGTAATACTCAATACAAACCAATAATGTTGGTTATCGTGTGTGTTGTATCTTGTATCTTTTGGAATTGTAGAAATAAAACATGACTGGAGTATTTCAGTTTTAATACAGATTTTCCCTTTCTTAAAATACATGCATATATTTGGCACCTTCTGTGTGTGTATGAATATGCGTGCGTATATATACGTATGTATGTATATATATACATATACACTATCTTTTATTTCAGCACCATATGCACCAATGTACTAGGTTTTCAAGGAATTGTTCCTTTTCATATAACGTTTGCTCACATTATCACTTGCCTTTATCTGCACCACTACTGCTGCCCAGTTGGATCACAGCTAGTTATTTCAATATGATAAACCCAGCATGTAACCTTATGTACCTACTCCCCTACTGTAAGTTACTTCTCTAGTTCTTTCACAACTTAGTAAGTGGCATTATCATTTACCCAGGTCAATACCTGAGCACCTTTCTTGATTATGTTTTTTTTAATACTTCATTACCTACCAGTCACCAATTCCTGTAGAAGTTGGACATGAGGAGGCATTTAGCCCACAGTAAGAAAATTAGATTTTGTTCTGACCATGATTATAATGCCCTGGAAGGTTTTGGAATGGACTGGCTATTGAGCACACCCCTATTGCTAATCCACAGACCTCTGACTGAAGTTGAACACAGAGGAAAGAAGAACACAAATGGGGCATTATTTCAATATAGGACTGAAAAAACTATTGGTACTAAGTTGGATAGAAAAGTTGTTACCCCTCCAGATGTTCATTCTACCATGGCGAGAGGTGTTTTCCTTCTCATCCTAAAATAGAAGATCATTCTTCTTTTAGACTTTTAAATTTGTTTGTGTTTCCTATGCCTTGATGACATCCCAGTTCTGTTGCAGAGTATCACTCACTTCACTACAGTCTGTTCAAATATCACCTCAGAAAAACCATTGTAATACATTTTATTTCTCATCAGTCACAATCTATTTTGCAACCATATTTTATCTCGTATAATGTAATGCAATATAATGAATACCGTATATTACTATGTATATACACAAGTATATATATATATATACATATGTATTATATATAACAAATATACTTTGCATATATTTTCCATAACTGTTATAGTTGAATACTCAAACTCTGAGATCTGCATAGTCTTCTAACCATAGCAGTGGCAAAGAACTTGACAATTTTTTTTCACAATATGATTGATAGAACAGAAATTTTGCCCAATATAGATCTTAGGGAAAAATGAAGCATATATTTAAACCAGGGACACATATAGCATTTTCTTTATTTTATAGGTAAGAAAACTGAGGTCTAGAGAAAGCAGGCAAAATATTAAGGCTATAATTAAGTTACTCCAATGTTATTCCCAAAATAAATTTTTAAACCGTAGTTTACCTGCATAAATATCAGGCAGATAGAAAAATATATTTATTTTGAGTGTAAAAACAATAAGCTATTGAGGGAAAGACCTCTGACTTAAGCTCTATTACCATCTTTAAAAAAAAAATAACCTCTGCAATCTTGGGAAATTTAAATATTTGACTCTTGGTTCCTAAATCTGCTAAAGGGCAACTGTATTTTCCTTGAAAAATTGTGATATGAATTATGATCTCTTTAAGGGAATAGTGGACACATAGCTCCACAAATTTAAATAACTGACATGTTTGTGGTGATGCCAGTGGGAATGACTGTACCGCTTTGGTTATCACTGGATGTTCAGTCCAAGAGGCTATAATTTGAAACAGTGTGCTAATTTTGTATAATTGCTGTTTAATAATGAACCATGTTTCAAAAAAAAAAACAGCTATTTTTTGGATGGTGCCAAGAACAAATTACATGATACACAACAAAAGCAGTATGTGTTTTCTTATTACTAAAATGTGTGTTTCTGTATATCAAAAGAAATTATGTCTGCATTTAAATCAAATAATCCACCTGCCATGAAATTAATTAAGTTACATCCATCATTTTTATTTGAATTTTACATTATGTTTTATTCAATTGCATTAATTCTTACTATATTCCTGTTATATATTCCATGTATACATATATATTTTTATTTTGCTAACAAAGAAATTACATAGGACAGTGCTATTAATATTTTTTCCTAACACAGATCTTATTTACATTAATCCTATACATTTGCACTAACTGAAATTACCCTCTGTGAAACATATATTTAGGACATTTATTTTAGCCTTTATAGTTCAGAGCTCTTCCCACACAACTCTGTCAAAAAGCAGGAATTTCATTGTGTGTGGGAGTGTTGTCTGACAGCTTAATGGATAAATGACATATTTAAACAATTTTACTATATTAAAGATTCCTGCCTAACGTGTTTTAAGGTTACTCTGTTCACTATAGTAAATGACATATTTTAGAAACTTTAAGCTGATGTTCCTTATTTAGCTTGTCAATTTTAGTTTCAAAAATTACAGCATTGAGAAGTCAGTGCAATAAGTACAGCTTTTTGCATATTTTTCTCAGTAGATTTAGGGGTGCACCTTGAATTCAGTTACAGGTATATATTGTGTAGTAGTAGCATCTGGGTTTTTGGTGTATCCATCACCAAAGTGGTATACATTATACTCCATAGGTAATGTTTTATGCCTTACTACCCCCACAATCCTCCCTTGTACACCTCTGATGTCCATTATATGACTCTGCATGCTCTTGTGTAGTAGTAGTTTAGTTCCCATTTATAAATTAGAGCAGCTTGTTTATTTTTCTGTTCCTTTGATATGACACTTAAAATGGTGGCCTCCAGTTCTATCCAACCTGCTCAAAGAGACTTTATTTCATTCTTTCTTATTGATGAATAATATTCCACGGTATTACTATTCCACTGGTAAATATTAATACGTATACCCTATTTCCTTTCCACTCTTAAGTTGATAGGAATGTAGGCTGCTTCCATATCTTTATGACTATGATTTATGCTATGATAAACACATGACAGGTATTTTTTAAATATAATGATTTGTTTTTTTCTAGGTGGAAACCTAGTAGTGAATTTCCAGAATCAAATTGTAGATCTACTTTTAGTTCATTGAAAACAAGACCATACTGACTTCCATAGTGGTTGTGCTAATTTGTATTCTCAAACACAGTGTATCCATGTTCCCTTTTCACCACATCTGCACCAACTTCTATTGTTTTATGACTTTTTCATAATGGTCATTCTATTTGTAGAAAATGGTATTTCTTTGTGGGTTGTTTTCTATTTTTATTAAATCATAACTGTGTACATTGGTTCAATCATGGGGCACAATGTGCTGACTTCATATACAATCTGAAATATTTTCATTGAACTATTTAACATAGCTTTCACGGCCTTTTAATCACTATATGAAGACATTTATATTCTGCATTTAGTAATTTCCACTTGTACTCTTCCAAGATGCACCATAAGTGTAATCCCACCAATCACCCTCCCTCCACCCATCCTCCCCTCCATTCCCTTCCCTTACCCTTTTCCCCATTTCTTGTGCTATAACTGGGTTTTAGCCTTCATATGAAAGCTATAGATTAGCTCCATAGTAGGGCTGAGTACATTGGATACTTTTTCTTCCATTCTTGAGATACTTTGCTGAGAAGAATATGTTCCAGCTCCATCCATGTAAACATGAAAGAGATAGTCTCCATCTTTCTTTAATGCTGTGTAATATTCCATGGTATACAAGTACCACAATTTATTAATCCATTCATAGGTCGATGGGCACTTGGGCTTCTTCCATAACTTAGCAATTATGAATTGGGCTGCAATGAACATTCTGGTACAGATTTCTTTGTTATAATGTGATTTTTGGTCTTCTGGGCATATACCTAGTAAAGGGATTATAGGATCGAATGGCAGATCAATTCTTAGATCTGTAAGTATTCTCCAAACATCCTTCCAAAAGGAACGTATTAGTGTGCATTCCCACCAACAGTGTAGAAGTTCTATATCTTCTTGAGTCTATTCAGTAGTCTATGGTTCTTTAGGAATTTCTCTGTTTCTTCTAGATCATGTAATTTTTTGGCATGTGTAATAATTATTCATAATAAACCTTTAGACTCTTTTTGTCTGTGACGTCGGTAGTAATGTTCCTTATATAATTTCTTTTTCTTTTCTTTCTTTTTTTTTTGGATACAAGGTCTCACTCTGTCACAGGGGGTAGAGTGCAGTGGCATCATCATAGCTCACAGCAACCTCAAACTCCTGGGCTCAAGCAGTTATCCTGCCTCAGCCTCCGGAGTAGCTGGGAACACAGGTGTGTGCCACAGCACCTTGCTAATTTTTGTATTTTTAGTAGAGATGGGGTCTCCCTCTTGTACAGGCTGGCTTATTTCATTTCTGATTTTAGTAATTTGAGTCTCCTCTCTTTTTTTCTTGGTTAGTCCAGCTAAATGTTTGCCAATGCCAATTATCTTTTAAAAGAAACAACCTTTTGTTTTTGTGCTTTCTCATTTTTATCCATTGAAAAGTGTTTTCTAAGCTCAGAGCTTGTAGCTCAGCAGCTAGGTGCCAGCTACATACACTGGAATCCAGTGGTACCCAGCCTGGGCCTGCCATACAACAATGACAACTACAACAAAAAAATAGCCAAACCGTGTGGCGGGCACCTGTAGTCCCAGCTACTCCAGAGGCTGAGGCAAGAGAATTGCTTAAGACAAGGAGTTTGAGCTATGACTCCACGGCACTCTACCGAGGGTGAAATGGTGAGACTCTGTCTAAAAAAAAAAAAAAAAAAAAAGGCTAGTATTTACTAATTTACCTCTTGCTTTGTTTCTTGACCTATTGGTTATTTTTAGGAGTACATTGTTTAATTTCCATATATTCATGAATTTTCCAGTTTTCCTTTTGATTTCTAATTTTATTCTACTGTGGTCAGAGAAAATACTTTGTTGATTTCAGTCTTTTACATTTTATTGAGATTTATTTAGTGACTTAACAAACATTTAGTTTATTCTGGAGAATGTTTTATGTACACTTGAGAAGAATGTGTATTTTGCTGTGGTCTAGTGGAGTGCTCTGTAAATGTTTGTTAGGTCTAGTTGGATTATAGTGTTGTTCACGTCTTCTATTTCCTGTTGATCTTCGTCTATCCATTATTGAAAGCTGGGTAATAAAGTCTCTTCATATTATGTCGAATTTTGTAGTTCTCCTTTATTTCTATCATTTTTTTTTTTTTTTTTTTGTAGAGACAGAGTCTCACTTTATCGCCCTGAGTAGAGTGCTGTGGCGTCACACAGCTCACAGCAACCTCCAACTCCTGGGCTCAAGCGAGTCTCTTGCCTCCACCTCCCAAGTAGCTGAAACAACAGGCGCCCGCCACAACTCCCGGCCATTTTTTGGTTAAAGCCGTCATTGTTGATGGGCGGGCCTGGGCTGGATTCGAACCCACCAGCTCAGGTGTATGTGGCTGGTGCCTTAGCCCGTTGAGCCACTGGCACCGAGCTGATTGGTTTGGGGTTTTATTGTTGTTGTTTGTTTTTGTGTTTTTGCTGCTGCTTGTTTGTTTGATGAATTTTCTGGATTAATTCTGTATTCTTGGTGGCACAATGATCAACTGATTATTGAGCAGAGATTCCCTTAAATGCCTAGAACCAGTAAGTCTCCCAGTCTTTGGTGAGGGGCTGTGTGTATGTGTGTGGAGCATACCTTCAATGCTCAGACATGCATTTTGTTTGTTAATCTGCCTTAACTTTAACTTCCTGCTTGTGAAGAGCTTCAAGTTAACCTAGAATTGAGAAGTTAAATCTTTGTCAGGTTTTTACTGAGTACGCACACAGCCTTGCACCTACATATGACCTTTTAGATTCCTAAAAATATGTTAGTGCTTTTCAGATCTCACTGTGAACATGCCATTATCCAGAATTGTTTAAATACACAATTAAACAAGTATTTCAGAGTGGATTAAAGAAAAAATCAAACAAACCAAGATTTAGCTTTCTGTTGTCTTTAAGAAATCCACTTTAAATATTAAAACTTTGATAGGTTAAAAGCAAAGGAATAGAGAAAAATGTACCAAAAATACTCAAATACTCATCTGGCAAACATATCTGTTAAAAACTGGTAAGCTGGGCTTTTTTAAATTAAAAATATTCTGCTTTCCTAAAAGATACTGCTAAGAGAATGAAATGACAAACCACAGACTAGAAAAAAAGATTTGCAAAACTTCTATTTGAAAAATTGCCTATATACAAATATATTTTTAAAAACTTAAAAGTCAATAATAAGAACAAACAATACAGTTTAAAAGGGGGGCAAATGATCTAAACAGATACCACACAAGATATACAGATCTTGTAATGAGCTTATGAAAAGATGCTGAAATTGAGAAATAAAACAATAGAGATACCACTACACATCTATAGCTAAAATCTAAAAAAATAACAAGACCAAGTGCTGGCAAGTATGTTTGGTAGAAGCTACTGATGAAACCATCAGAGCAGGAAGAATTCTCATCAATTGCTGATGAGAATGCAATGCAAAATGGTACAGTCATATTGGCAGATAGTTTGGCAGTTTCTTACAAAGTTAAACATAGTATTACCATGCCATTCAGAAATCACAATCCTAGGTATTTACTTAACTGATCAAAAATGTAGGTCTACACAAAAAAATCTGTGCGAATATTTATAGAGGTTTTATTCATAATTTTCAAAACCTAAAAGCAACCAAGATGTCTTTAACAAGAAAATGGACAAACAAAGTATGGTACTTCCATAAAATATATATTATTCAGCAATAAAAAACCCATCAAGCCAGGAAAAGACATGAATGACTAAATGTCTATTGCAAGTCTCAAAAAACTGCACACTGTGTGATTCCAAATTATACATTCTGGAAAAGGCAAACTATAGAGATGATAAACAAAGTGGAGGCACCCAGGGGATTGGAAGTGGGACAAGGAACAGATGAAGTATAGAAACTATTGTAAGGTAGTGAACTATTCTGTATGCTACTGTAAAAGTGATTATAAGGTACTAGATATTTGTCAAAATCTATAGAACTTTATAGCACATATGCAAGTACATTAAAAAATAATAATTTAGGACGTCAGAGATCCCAGGATGGAATGCAGAATGTGACAGAAGAATCCATGTTAGAAATGTACAAAATAATTTTACAGAAGAGGGTGAAGGAAAAGTGCTGACCTGGCTATGACTGGAGTTTTGCAAGACTAAACACAAAAGGAGGTGTATGAACATAAGCACTGTATTCTAATTGATAAAGCTGTTCCGCACAGAGCCATGGGTTAACAATTCTGCAGCCACTATACACGTATGCTAGAATGGAACAAATAAATGTGTGGTGGATGATGGGTGCCAGGTGGGAGCCAGGTGTCTCGTTGTTACAGAGGGACATTATAGATAAACAAGGGTGGGGAAGGGCAGAAAGTTCCCTATGGTAACGAATTAGGTGGAGACATCAGTATAAACCAATGTTTAGCTTAATAAAGATATGGAAATACAAATACAAACATAGATATAGATATAGGTACATGTTGTATTAGGGTTCTCCAGAGAAATAGAACCAATCATTTGAGTGTGTGCATGTGTGTTTATATATGTACAGAGAGTGACAGAAAAAAGAGAGCCAGGGACAGAGAGATTTTCAGGATTTGCTCACATCATGTGACTGGCAAATCTGAAACGTGGAACAAGCCTACAGTTTGGAAATTCAAGGAAGAGCCTGAAATTTGCAGGTTGGAAACTCAGTCAGGGTTTCTCTGTTGCAGTCTTGAGGCAGAATTGCTGCTTCAGGAAGCTTCAATCTTTGTTCTTAGGTCCTTCAACTGATTGAATGAGGCCCACCTGCACTCTGGAGGGTAGTTTCCTTACTGAAAGTCTATTGATAGTGCTAAAAAAGCACCACTACAGCAACAGCTAGAATAACATTTGACCAAGTGACTTGGCACTTTAGCCTTGCTGAACAGACATACAAAATTAACTGACATGAATTAACGTACATGAACCCATGTACGTGGGTTAACACACACACGTGCATCTCCTTGCTCTGTCCACTAAGAGAGGCTAGAAGCAGCAACACCCTAGGTAGCAATGAGCACACCCAGTAACCAGAAGAGGGTGAAGGAAAAGTGCTGACCTGGCTATGACTGGAGTTTTGCAAGACTAAACACAAAAGGAGGTGTATGATGGGTGCCAGGTGGTATGATGGGTACCACAGATCCTTGGAGAATGATTGATTCTAGGGCTGGGGCAGGAAATATATGAGATGAGCCTGGAGCATCCCGTAGCACCAGAAGGGAAGAAAATGATAAAAGAGGTAAACAAACAAACAAACAAACAATAAACCCTCCCACAATAATAGGGCTGTGTAAATATCCCAAGGGCCACCTGAGAGAACTCCCAATGGCCGAATGGAACAATCTGAGCAAGAAAATAAAGTAGTATTAGACTATAACCTGCTCAAATATTCAATAAATATCATGAGTCAATACTGCTGTAAGTAAATGCCAGAATAAATAAATAAGTGGGGGACAAAAGACAAGGGTTCTGTGCAGGAGAGTCCCAAACCAGTTATATAGCTAGTTGTATGAAGGAGAGGAAGCATAACTTCCATTCCCTATGTGTGAAATGTGCCTAATGACATGGTTCCACAGAGCAATGGTAGGGAAAAAAGCATAGTGGAGGCACCTGACAATCAGCCCCTCAGCTAGGAGCTCAAGGCCAGTGTCAACAGTAATGAGCCATGTAAATGGCAAGTACCCTTGATGCTGTACGGTGAGAATGGCGCTTTCCCCGTGTTCTTCTTTCCCAAATACCTCACTCTTGTCTGATGAGATAGACATGGAACAAATCCCAACTGAGGTACCTTCTACAAAGTGCCTGACCTGTGCTCTTCACAACTCTCAAGGTTATTACAAACAAAGGAAGGCTGAGAAACTATCAAAGCCAAGAGGAGCCTAAAAGACAGTAATCAAATGTCTGTGGTGTCCCAGACAGGATCCTGGAACAGAAAAAGGACATCAGGTCAAAAGAGAGAACATCTAATAAAGTGTGCTATTTGGCTAAGAGCAACATAGCAATTGGTCCACTAGTTGTGACAAACGTACCACACTAACATATGCTGTTAATAAAAAGGGGAATTGGGTGTGCACCATTTTCTGAATAGTTCTGTAAATCTAAAGATCTTCTATAACAGAACAAAAAGTTGTTTTTAAAAAAATGGACTGGAAGCTTTGAGCAAGGAGATGGGGTGGATGAGGCAGCATTTTAATTAAAGGACGCCTCCCTAAAGGCCTGTCTTCTGGGGCAGTTTCATTTCCCTGGAGAAAAGTCCTTCCGTTCTGGCCTAGGAAACACAGGGTGGCTATTGGCATCCGGGCTGCCGCCCCATGGGGAGGGGACAGGGCTGTGCCCTTGCTCAGTGGGCAAGCGTTTGCTCACCTGCCCCGTTTCAGTCTGCTGCATCTCTCTTCTCAGTACATGCCTGATGTGCTGGGCCTAGAACCCCTCTGGTTCACCCCCTCCTGGGAATGCACCTGCACCTCCCACAAGCATGGGGTCGGGATTGTGGGTCCTGCTTTCCTGCCTCAGTCCCTGGGGCTTAGCTCTGGCTCTGACAGTTTAGATAGATGTAAACTAATCAGAAAACACGTAGGAAAAATGCTAGAGCTGAAAGATCAAAGTTAGCTTCCCAGTATCCCAAAAGCCCTGGCAACCCCTGACTGTATTACTTTGATGGAGGGTTGACATTTATGTAATTCATGGGAACTTTTCTGAGCCTCAGATAATCCGTGTCAGAGGCAGCTCCCCTGTGAAACCATCCAGCACCCAACCTGTCCCCAAAACCTCCGATGATCCACTGGAGCTCAGGGTCGGGGAAGAGAGACTCACCAAGGGCCACAACCTACATAGTCCCTGACCTCACTTCATCCTGACATATTAGGCTTCATCCCCGTGAAAATACAAAAGTGCGTCACTGCAGGGTTTCCTCCTCACACAAGAAGTCTAAATGCTGTCACCTGAGCCCAAAGGGGCCGGACTGTGGGCTGTGAAGCTTGGGAAAAGATCTCTCTGGAGCCAGAAGGATGCCCTGAGGGATTCTGCCCTCGGCTGTGGCCAGCACTACTACTTCATTTTACCCAGAGTGACAACCCACCAGGAAAAGCAGGCATGGGACACGCCACCACGCAGGTGCCTGTGTGAGGTAATGTCCCCACTTGTGGGGCTGGGCTAAATGTCAGTCTGAAAGGCTACTCCCTTAATAATGGCACCATCTCAGTCTCAAAAATACAGAAAACCAGGGGTCCTCTAAAATTCTTGCTTCTCTTCATTGAGGACAGAGGTTCATGGGGTTAACTTCTCTGCCCCAAACACAATACCAGCAAAGGAAGCAAGACCCAGGTTCCCCCATCTGCAACTGCACTGCCCCGGTAGCCTCAGGGATGACACCCCTGCCCTCTCCGACATCTGAGCACTGAGTTTTCTTCTGCAGTGACACCCATGGCTTTGCAATCTTGGGAACCCTGCGGGCAAGGTAGTGGTTGCAGGTGTGGGCCGCCTACAGGGGTGGAGGGAGGATGGCACCCCATAGAGGGTGCTGGCAGGATGGGTGTGCCTGAGATGAGTTTCTCCTGGAGCCTGGGTAGCCTGCTCAGGTCCTGACTTGCTCCCAAGAGACCAGAAGAGCCAGTGCCTGCCCAGGGGTCCCTCTGTGCAGACTGCCCATTTACCCTTAAGCACCTGCCCCTCCACCTACTGGCAGCTCTGTGCCCAAAGCCTGACTCCACAGCAGCACTGGGGTCTCCCGCCCCTGGGCAGACGGTTGGTTCACTGGGGGTGGTGTGCAGGGTGAATGGACTTTGGGTGGACATCACCTCCCCCTGTGTCAGGACAGCTGCTGTTCCCCTCTTCCGGCCTCCCGGTGTTCCTTTCCTGCTCAGGCCCCCTGTACTCCTGAAGGGCGCTGTGCACCCTCCTCTGTTCACCGCATTGCGTCACTGACATGGTCCCTCCTCGGTTTGCTGGGCACTGCCACACCGGGAAGGGACACAGAGGAGCTCCTGGAGGCAGAGCCCAGGCCAGATGGGTGGCTGGAAGGTGTGCATCAGGCTCTGCTCCAGCTGCGGGTGTTTATGACAGCACTCCCACCCCTTGCTTTTTGTCAAGCTGTGTTCCGAGTTTATCAATAAAATCAATTACACAAATCCTCAGCCAGGGGCCGATTTGCAAGCTCTGCTGGGAAACCCATCCTTCAATGCCTCTTCAAAGCTCCCCTGAAAGGAAGTAGGGTAGGAGCCTGGGGACACAAGGCCTGTGGCTCTGTAGCCCCCCACCCCCCAGCTCTTTCTTTCTTTCTATTTTTTTTTCAGTTTTTGACTGGAGCCGGGTTTGAACCCGCCACCCCTGGTACATGGGGCCAGTGCCCTACTCCTTGAGCCACAGGTGCTGCCCCCCACAGCTCTTTCTTGTCTGCTCCCTGTGAAGTGGGTGGGGGACTCCCTACAGGTGTCGTCACACAAAGGGAGCCCTGGTCACAAAGCATCAACAGGAGAAGGGCTTGCTAGCCTAGGAGGCACAGGCTGGCTGTGGAGGCCAGGCTCAAAGCACTCCCACCACGGGAGGCTGAGAGCTACAATCTGGGCTGGCCATTGGAGTGTGTTGTGCTAGCCAGGCATACCAGATCCAGACTTTCCCCCATCAGAATCTAGTCCAGGGATGTCCAACTTATGGCCCGTGGGCTGCAGGTTGATTTTGTGAGAATTAGTTTTGCTTATCTGTTGTGTCAGATATCATGAAAAGTATGCATGAACCTTTTTTTGCTAATCAGCTTTCGTTAGCGTTTGTGTATTTAATGTGCGGGCCAAGACAATTCTTATTCTTCCAATGTGTAGCGGAGAAAATAAAAGGTTGGATAATCTGGGCACCTGGCAATGCTGCTAGGGACAGGGGTCTGGGGAGTTCTAGGGTGAGCTCTCAAAGAGGGTCTGTGGCCAGTCTATGGGTGGGCCAGGCCAGGGGGCCAGGTTAGACTGGCGGAGCACTGCCCCTGCCGTGGATTTAGCCCCCAGACCTGCCCTCCCCAGGGCTACAGGGAGTCCTGAATGTCTCCTGGAGTCACCAGCTCCAGTCTGGGTCACCTGTCTCCTATCATGGGCTAGCACAGGGTGTGGTAGTAGAGGTCACCAGGAGAGGAGCATGGGGGCTAAGGGGCTTGGTGCCCAATGACCTGTATCCCTCTGAAGGGAGCCGAGGGAGGGTAGGCAGGACCCTCAGCGTGTCCTGGATCTGTTTGAGTGGCTCTGGAGCTCCTGGGGTCATCAGTTGAGTAGGTGGTACACCATGGCAGCTCCAGTTTAGAATGACATTCTGGGCTGCAGGACTGGGCAGCAGGGTGGTGTGGGGGGGCAGAGAGCCTGGAGGAGGATGTGCTTATGTGTACTGGGTTGCAGGGCCCATGGAGGGCTCATCTGACGCTGGAGGATATGCTGGGGCCATGGAAAAAATCATGGGGCTGGCAGTCCTTCAAGGCGTCTGAGTCAAGTTGCTAACAAGACTGGTGTTGGGGGTTGATGGTGCAAGGCATCCACACTCAGGAGTTAGCTCTTGGGGTGGCCACCATGAATAGGCATGTTAGTCCTGGCTGAGTTCCTGAGAAGCTCATGAGAAGAGGTTTCTGTGGGTCCCAGCAGTCAGCTGTGACTGTGGCACAGATGCTGGCCCTGGATGTCTCTCCCTCCTGGGACCACTCAGAGGTGCTTTGCAATGGGTGATTGCAAAGGCAGTACGGTTTCAAGGACAAGGTCTCAGGGCTGTGTCTGTGTCCCTGGGGCTCTCACTTCCAGGGTGTGGTGTTTGGAGCTGGGGTCTTTTGGCCCTGGTTCTGGGCCTCAGGACAGGCATGAGACCCTTGTTCATGTCCAGCATGGTACAATCCAGCCCTTTTATGGAGGTCAGCTGACAGCTCTCTGACTTTTCTGCCACTGGCTAATACTCACCTGGTAGTGGCTCTGTGTAGGGCACTGTGCTGGGCTCTTTAAACCCTTCCAGGAGACTGCTCTCACATTCCTGTTTTGCAGGGAGGAAACTGAGGCACACAGAGGGTACATAGCTTGCCCCAGGCCACAGATGCTTGAGTGTCTGAGTCAGGTTTACAACTGACTAGTTGGATTCCAGAGTGGCATAGACTGTGAATTTGGTTCCCTCAGGCCATGGCACCTGAGCTCAGAGACCCCAAAAGAGCTGGTTGAGGCAGCAGGGCCACCCTGTCCCATGTGAGGGCCCTGCCCATCAGAACAGGTGGGGCAGATCCTTCCCAGGTGCAGGGCCCCTGGGCCATCTCCACCTCCCACCCTGGGCTTTGTATAGGTTGGCTTTTCCAGAGAAACAGGCCAATACGATGTACTTGTATATATATACATAGATACAGAGATGTATGACAAGGAACTGGCTCATGACGTACAGTTGACAAGCTGGAGACCCAGGAGAGCCTATGGAGCCTGTTCCAGTCTGAAGGCCAGAAAAGACCTATGTCTCAGCTAAGGGAAGGCAGGCAGGCGGAATCAGCTCTCTCCGACTCAGCCTCTGCATTCTACCCAGGTCTTTGATGGACTGGATGGGGCCTGCCCACACTGGGGAAGGCAGTCTGCTCTACTCAGCCTATTGATTTAAATGTTAGTCTTATCCAGAAACCCTCACAGACACACCCAGAACAATGTTTGACCAAATATCTGGACACCCTGTGGCCACTCGCATGGACACATGAAATTAACCAACACAGGCTCTGAGATTCCAGGCCTAGGATGCTAGGTCCTCCAGCCTCTGCAGATGTGCTCTGGGGTCCCCGAGGACAGGCTCTGGCTATGTGGCTGGCATTGTGGGCCTGAATGGGGATATGGAGATGGGAGTGGCCTCCTGTACACACAGAGCCTCCCTTCTCCTCTGTCAGTGGTCTGTCTCTCCGTCACCAGTGACCTATGCAGCATTCTCTGACAACTGGCACTGGTCATGGAAGTGACATAAAGACTCTGCCCAGACACTCCTCTGTTATCTATGACCAGATGCGGGCACTGGGGCTGGGAGGGTCGGTTGACTGGCGGACATCCTGCAGCAACCAGAGGCACTATCTATCTCTGGGATCTAAGCCAGGGACGTCTGGCTCCAGAGGGCAACTCCCAGCCTAGACCATCCCACCACATGCCCCTCGCCAGGGCGATGTGGTTCCCCTCACTATTGGTGGCTCACAACTGCTTCTGAAGTTGAGGAGTCGCCCAGCAGCTGGGTCCCCTGATACAGTCTGAGATTTGTAGCAAGAAGCTGAGGCAGAGAGGGGCCCTCTCCCCTTAACACAGGACCACGTCTCTCACTGGGGCCCACCAGGGACTGGCCTTCGGAGGGGTGTCCAGGACATGCAGTCAGAGGGAGGCTGGATGTCCTTGGAGGGTGAAGTCTCCCCTGCTCTGGTGAGCCAACCCCCCCCCCACACACACACACCGTGGAGACCCCAAACTCAGCATAAGATCCCAGACAGAACTAACTGCCTTTACCTGCTGCCTAAAAACAGCTCCTTGTAAAATCAATACATGCTCTTAAAATACTAAAATAGTTCTGGTACATGCTGAGGCTTGTTGGACTGAGTTTAAAATTCCAGCCACTGCTTGAATTCCTGCTCCACCTTCAGAGCTCAGCTCCTCCTAGACCATTTTTCCTCTACTCGGGTGTCCTTGTAGCCTTGTTACTATTTCTTGGAGATCAGCTCACTTTTTAACCCAGTCTTGTCCTCAGCAGTGGTAGCCGTCAAACCATACTGTACATGTGCTTGGGTTTCTTCCTTTTAGACACACAGTCTCTGTGAGGATGATTAGGCAGTTCCCAGCTTCACATCACAGCACGTCCTCCCAGCCCTCCCTGGACCATCCCTAGGCTGAGGCCGCCCCACCCTCAGGAGGCAGGATGGAGCTGGCCTCTTGGTGCCAGGCTGAACTGGGTCCCCTTACCCTGCAGGGAAGAGCTTTTTCCCTGGCCAGGCCACACACTCTCTGACTCACCCTCCTGTTTATCACCTGGGAGTCATCCTCTTTATTCCCGGAAACACCTTGTGTCTGAAAGCCTCTTTTGTTTTTCTTCCAGTCAATATTTCCATGGCATGATTTTTCACATTCTCTTGCCTTCTGCCTTTCCACTCTACGTTGTGACTTCCGTAAGCAACATCTGGCTAGATTTGCTTCTGTGTCCAGTCTGCCAGTCTCTGTTCGCTATATTGATGTTATTGTTTTTATTGATCTATGAAAATTTATTTCCACCACTTAATTTTTTGTGCTGCCTTTTCCTGGACTTCTGTCTTCTCTCTTCTAAGTTCAATTAGATAGACTCGATTTTCTATATTCTCTTTCCACTTCTTTAGAAGTGATGGGAGACTGATATGGCTCCCAAAGTATACCCATCTAATCCCCTGACCCTGTGAGTATCACCTTATTGGGCAAAAGATGTGATTAAGTTAAGGACAATGAGTTTATCCTGGGTCATCCAGGTAAGCCCTAAAAGCCACATATCCTTAAAAGACAGAAGAAGACTTTGGAATGATGCAGCCACAGACAGCCAAGCAAAGCCTGGAGTGGAAGTGGCTGACAGAGGCATGGAGGGCATCTCCCTTAGAGTCTGGGGAAAGAGCTCAGCCCTGACTTCTCCACACCTTAATTTCTGTCTTCTGGTCTCCAGGACAGTGGGGGAAATAAGTTTCCTTATTGTAAACTACCAAATTTGTGGTAACTTATGATAGCACCCACAAGAAACTAACATGGAGGTCATATTTTCTTTTTCTTTTTTTTTTTTAATAATTTTATTGAATCATAATTATGTACATTGGTGCAATCACAGGGCACGATTCATATACATTCAGAAATATTTTGATCGTACTGTTACATTCTTTTACTTTAATAAATTGCCCTGAAAATTGTAACATGGGCACTAGAACGTGCGTGCTCTTTGCCTAGAAATAGCCAACAACTCTTCCCTGCTCCCCCACCAGAACTGAGCATACAAAACTTTGGTCTTCGGAATATCAGCTTCATCTTGCTAGTACAGCCATGAATTCATTATTTTTCTTTGAATTGTCAATGCTTTATTGGATCTATCTACGGCTTTACCAACTTTGCTCATCCTTGTTCCTTTAAAACTTTTTCTCACTGTAGCAAGCCATATACAACATTAAAATGCCATTTTAACCAGTTTAAGTGTATAGTTCACATTAATGATATTCATAACATTGTGCAACCATCACCGCTACCTACTTCCAAAAATTTTCAACACCCTAAACAGAAGCTCTGTGTCCATTAAGCAATAACTAACTCCCCATGCCCCCTTCCCAGCCTTTGATAACCTCTAATCTACTTTGTATTTATAAATGTGCCTATTTTCTAGATATTTCATCTAATGGAGTCATGCAATGTTTGTCCTTTTCTGTCTGGCTTATTTCACTTAGCATGATGTTTTCAAGGTTCACCTGTGTTGTAGCATCTATTAGAACTTCATTGTCTTGGACGCTGAGTAATATCCTACTGTATGTATATACCACATTTTGTTTATCAATTCATCTACTGATGGATACTTGGGTTGTTTCCATTTTTTGGCTCTTGTGTGTGACGCTCCTATAAACTTTGGGTCACAATTATTTTTTGAGACCTTGTTTTCAATTCCTTTGAATACATGCCTAGGATTAGAATTGCCAAGTCATATGGTAACTCTGTACAGTAGAACCTCTGTAAGTTGACCACCCAAAGGACTGTAATGAACTAGTCAACATAAGGAACTTGGCCTACTGTACTGATATATATATGTGATGCATGTCCAGTCTATGAAAATTAGGCCAAGAAAATGTAGGGAGCTGGACAACTGTGGAGGTTCTACTATATTTATGAATAGCTTTTCAAGAAACGATCAAACTATTTTCCACAGAAGTTGCATCATTTTACATTCCCATCAACAATTCCCTTCATCCTTGTCAACAGTTGTTATTTTTAGCTTTTTTGATTATAGCCACTCCAGTAGGTGTGAAGTGATCACACGGGCTTCGACTTGCATTCTCTAAGATTAGTGGTGCTGAGCATGTTTTCATGTGATTGTTGGCATTTGTACATCTTCTTCAAAGAAATGTCATTTAACATCCTTTGCACAATTTTTAAATTGGATTTTTTTGTCTCTTTGTTGTTGCATTTCATAATTTCTTTACATATTCTGGAAAATATGTTATGAGGGATACAATTTGCAAATATTTTCTCCTATTCTGGAGGTCGTCTTTCCACTTTTTGAATACTGTTGTTTGATGCATAAGAGTTTTAAGTTTGATGAGGTCAAATTTATTTGTTTTGTTGCTGTTGTTATGTTGCTTATGATTTTGATGTTATAGCTAAGAAGTTCATTGCCACCTCTAAAATCACAAGGATCTACCCCTGTGTTTTCTTCTATGGCTTTTGGCCTTATATTTAGGATATTGATTCATTTTGAGTTAGTTTTCTAATATGGTGGCAGATGGGGGTCCATCTGCCATTTGTGGAAAAGACTTATTTCTCCCTTTGAATGGACTTCATATTTTTGCTGAAATTTAATTGACCATATGCTGGACTCTTAATTTTATTCCATTAGTTTATATGTCTATCCTTATGCTGATTCTATACCATTTTGATAGCTGCAGCTTTGTAGTAAGTTTTGAAATCGAGAAGTAGAGTTCTCTGATTTTGTTCTTTACTTTCAAGATTGTTTTTGTTACCAAGGTCTCTTGCAATTCTGCATGAATTTGAGGATCTTATTTTACATCTTTTTTAAAAAGGCTGTTAGAATTCCATAGGGGTTGTATTGCATTTGTAGGTAGTACTGACATCTTAGCAATATTAAATCCTCCTGCCCAAGAATGTGGGATGGTTTTCCATTTATTTAGTTAGGTCTTTTAATTTCTTTTAGTAATGTTTTGTAGTTTTCAGTAAATAAGCCATGCACATCCTCTGTTAAGTTTATTCTTTTTTTTTTTGGCCGGGGCTGGGTTTGAACCCATCACCTCCGGTATATGGGGCCGGAGTTCTACTCCTTAAGCCACAGGTGCCACACCTGTTAAGTTTATTCTTTTTTTTAAATTTTGTATTTATTTATTTATTTGCAGTTTTTGGCTGGGGATGGGTTTGAACCCACCACCTCCGGTATATGGGGCCGGCGCCTTACTCCTTTGAGCCATAGGTGCTGCCCCTAAGTTTATTCTTTTTTTTTTTTTTTTTTTTGAGACAGAGCCTCAAGCTGTCACCCTGGATAGAGTGCTGTGGCATCTCAGCTCACAGCAACCTCCAATTCCTGGACTCAAGCAAGTCTCTTGCCTCTCCCTCCCAAGTAGCTGGAACTACAGGTGCCCGCCACAACGCCCGGCCATTTTTTTTTTTTTTTTTTGTTGCAGCCATTATTGTTGTTTGGCAGGCCTGGGGCTGGATTCGAACCCACCAACTCAGGTGTATGTGGCTGGCGCCTTAACCTGTTGAGTCACAGGCGCTAAGCCAGTTTATTCTTAAATATTTTATCCTTTTTAATGGTATTCTAGATGAAATTTTTTCTTAATTTTATTTTTAAATAGTTCTTTGCATGTATATAAAAATACAATTCATTTTTATTTATTGTTCTTATATCAAGGTTGTATCTTACAACCTTGCCAAACTCATATATTAGTTTTAATAGTTTTCTTGTGGATTCCTTAAGATATACACAGCAATCATGTCATCTGTGAATAGAAACAGTTTTACCTCTTTCCAATTTGAAGGTGCTTTACTTTTCTTTTCTTTTCTTGTCTAATTCTTCTGACTAGAATGTCTACTTAGTATAATGTCAAATAACCAGTATAAAAGTGGGCATCCTTTTTGATTTCTGATCTTAGGGGGAATACTTTAGTCTTTCACCACTGACACAGATGCTGGTTGTAGGTTTTGCATAAATGCTCTTTATTGCACCAAGGAAGTCTTTTTTCTATTCTTAGTTTTTGGTCATGAAAGGGTGATGGATTTTGTCAAATGCCTTTTACTCGTTGAGATTATCGTGTGGGTTTTCCCCCTGTGTTCTAAAATATGCTGATTACATTGATTTCTTATGTAAACTTACCTCTACATTCCTCACATAAATCCTACTTCGTTATGGAATATAATCCTTTCAAAATGTTGTTTGGTTTGGTTTGCTAGTGTTTTATTTTATTTATTTTATTATTCAGGATTTTTGCATCTATATGAGATCCAATTTCATACTTTCATAATATATTTCATCTATATTCAGATTGGTCTATAATTTCTTGTGATGTCTTTATCTGGCTTTGTTAGCAGGGTTATAGAGCCTATTTTTGGAAGAATTAGAGGAAATGTTGGTGTGAATTCTTCTTTAAATGTTTGGTAGAATTCAGCAATAAAGACATCTGTCCCTGGACTTCTCACTAAGACATTTTTGATTATTGATTCAATCTTTTTACTTGTTATTGTCTTGTTGAAATTTTCTATTTCTTCTTGAGTCAGTTGAGGTAATTTTTGTGTTTCTAGAAATTTGTCCATTTCATCTAGGTTATCTAATTTGTTGGTGTTCATAGTTTTTCTCATAATCTTTTCTATTTGTCTGTTTCTGGTTGGTAGTAATGTCCTTACTTTCATTTCTGATTTTTGTTGTTTGTATTATCTCTCTCTCTCTCTCTCTCTTTTTTTGTCAGTCTAGCTAAAGGTTTGTCAATTTTGTTGATCCTTCCAAGGAACCAACTTTTTTTCAACATTACTTCTGGCTTTTCATTCCTTCCTCCTGGATTTAATTTCCTCTCTCTGAATTTTACCCACTTAGAATGCTTTTCTTCAAGAAAAGTTGGCTACTGGTAAGCTCAGTTTTTCTTTGTTTGAAATTATCTTTACCTTCTCTCTCAAAGAATAGCTTAACTGTTTATTTAGCTGACTTTATTTTTCCACCAACATTTTGGCACTATTATTCCCTTTTCTTTGACTTTGTTTAACATCGTTAGGTTTCTCAATAGTCTAAATATCTTTCTTCTGTAGGTATTCTGTCTTTCTAGTTCCTTTTTAAATAGGTCTTTTTTATTCTGTTTTCACTTAAATGAGATCAGGTGTTGATGTATTTATTTTCATTTATTCAGTTTATGATCATGGGATTTCTAAATCTAATTTTTTTTTAATTCTTTGTCATTATCTCTGAGAATATTATTTATCCCTTCTTTGTGTTTTCTGGAACTTCTATCATATTTGGCTAATTTCTTCAATATATCTTTATTGTTAATAATTCTCTCATCTGTGAGAATCTTACTGTTCCACTCTTTCATTAAAGTTTATTTTTATTTCAACGACTTTATTTTTTAATTTGTAAAAGATACAGTATTTTTTTTAGTCTCAGGGTATATATAGGTGTATTTGTTTCTTATTGCAGCATAGTCCATCCTGATTGCTGCAATAGGTTTTAGAATCAGTGAGGCCTAAATTCAAGTTCTGTCTCCGAATGAATGGCAAATGGTAACTGTTTGGCCATTGAAAATGTTGCTTATTCTCCATTAGTCCAATTAGTTCGTCTTTAATAAATGGGTAATCTAATTTAAATAGACTCCTTCTGTGAGATAATTTGAAAATTTTTCATATATCAGTACCTATTAAATTAGGTGTCCTCATAAATATTAGTATTTTTCATTTCACTTCTCAAAAAAAGAAAATTTAAAGAATATTCATTCTATTCAGAAAAATATGTCTTGCATACATATGCTAATATATGGCACTATGTTTATGTATGGCCTATTTGCAGTTCTAAAATATTTTCCAGGAGTTGGCATAGATGTAGGAAGGGGCAAATCAAGCTCCATGGAGTGCTTCCAATAATTCTGAAGATTTTTGAGAAAATAGAATGTTCTTAACAGAGTTTTTGTTTTTCCCTTTTCTAAAATACTAGGGAAGTAGCAAGAGAAAGCCTGCTTGAGTATCTCACAATGAAAATATAAAATCGATATGCAAAGAGTAATTTCATATGTAGCTTGAACATACTTACTTTTTCCTCTAATGTTGAGATATTGCTGGGATCATAGTGCAATTGATTGATGCATTTTAAATAAAATAGCACATTTGATAATGGATATAGAAAACATTCAGTAAAACACATTTTATGAGATTAGACCAATATGATGAAGTAGGGCAGGGGAGAGACATACAATATGAACTATGGTAGAGTAAAGGTGACATAAATTTGGCAACACTCTCCCTGGAGAGATGATTTCTATTTACCTTAATTCCTGGATATGCATTGGCCTGTGATCCCTTAGATTATAGAATACGACATAAATAATTTTGCGCCAATTCCAGCTCTAGCCTTAAGTAGAAAAGCAGTTTCTGCTTCCTGGCACTCAGGATTTTAGCTTTTCAAGCTTTGCATCACCAGTTGGGAAGTCAAACTACCCTGCTGAAGAGCCCATGAAGAGCTAAAGGACCCTTCAGAACTTTGTTCCAGTTGTCCCCATCGAGGGCCCAGAAGTGCAGATGGTGAAGTTTTGGAACTTAATGCTCGCATCTTCAATTACTTCAACTCACAGCTGTGGGTCAGACAGATGTCCCGGGTAAGCCTTGGTTAACAAAATTATGAACAGCGTAAAATGCCATTTTAAGTCACTGAAGTCTGAGATATTTTGTTGTACAGCAATAGAGAATCACAACCAAAACCTTTTTCTCAGGTATAACATGACTATAACATTAGCTTGTTCTATATAAAATGTTACTATACATACATCTGCCTTTGAATTATCACTCTGCTGCTGACTTTGGTATTTAAAGCTGACATCTCCTCATCATAAACCCTCATACCATTTATTTTCCACAGAGGAATTTTTTCATAGGCATGTAAGGACAAACATAAAAATAGCAATTCTAGAAATTATAAATACAACTATATTTAATTTTGCTACTGTACATACAATTGATCCTTGAATGACACAAGTTTGAACTATGTAGGATCACTTAAAAAGAAATATGTACTATGCAGCCTTAAAGAAAGATGGAGACTTTACCTCTTTTGTGTTTCCATGGATGGAGCTGGAACATGTTCTTCTTAGCAAAGTATCTCAAGAATGGAGGAAAAAGTATCCAATGTACTCAGCCCTAATATGAAGCTAATTTATAGCTTTCATATGAAAGCTAAAACCCAATTATAGCATAGGAATACAGGGAAAGGGGAAAGGGAGGGGAGGGGAGGGGGGAGTATGGGTGGAGGGAGGGCAATTGGTGGGATCACACCTACGGTGCATCTTAGCAGGGTACTGG